>JACEEU010000687.1:23903588-23926899 GCA_016630915.1 Callionymus lyra
ACACACACACACACACACACACACACACACACACACACACACACACACACACACACACACACTCACACACACACACACACACACACACACACTCACACACACACACACACACTCACACACTCACACACACACACTCACACACACATGAGAACACTCACACTCACACACTCACACACACATGAGAACACTCACACACTCACACACTTACACTCACACACTCACACACACATGAGAACACTCACACACTCACACACTTACACTCACACACTCACACACACACACACACTTACACACTCACACAGAGTCCACATCACATGTAGACTTTAAGGATCTTTGAAGGAGCTTCAGGGCAGATAATCCAACAGGTTCAATAACACGTTTATTACCAGGATATGAAGCAACAACACAATAAAGTTTGTTTCAAGATGAGTTTTCTCTCAGATCTGCTCAATAATAAACATATATTTAACCTCCTTCATCATTCAGCCCCTCGTGGACGAACACATACATTTAAACTGGTGTATAGGAAACAAAAACTCACCTCCAGCAGTAACTCCTCGTGTGAAAGTCTTCTCTGGAGACGATAGTTTCTCTTCTGCTCGACGATGACAAACTAATGAATGACATAAAAGAGGCGAAGCTTCACTGACGTGACACAAATGAACCTTGAAATTCTTACAATAAACGAACGTGTTTTACTATAACCATTAAACTATACTTTAATGACGCGATAAAGGTCGTGCAAAAAAAATTATAACGAGATCAAAGTCGTAAAAGTACTTTATCAGCAGATTAAAGTACTTTAATATCGAGGTAAATGTTTCCTAATCGACTTGAATCTCGCAATGGATGCATTTTAAACGACTCTTATCTCGTAATACAATTCAATAAATATGTGTCATAAAGCCTCGTCATATTTTTTATCGTCGGTTGTTTTATTTTATTATTATACTTTATCTTGTTTTTTTATAATGGTTTTCTGTTCAATCATCTACAGATGTAGTTCAGACTCCTCCGCAGCGGGCGGCGCTATTGCGTTCAGAGAGAGACTCACCTTTGGATAGAACAAGTCCGGCCTGTCTGTCAACCTAGCTCGGTGAGAGTTCTTTTTGTTATTATGATCTTTATTTTGACTTTGATTGATTAACTGACCTCAGGTTTATGATACGGATCATGTGGAATTCCACATATATTATGATTTATGTTTTAAAACCACATGAAACGACCAGAGACGTAACTTGCTACGCATGCTAACGTTAGCATCGATAAACAAACCTTTTATTGACGTAAATAAAAATCCTCGTTTTTTCTGGATTTGTTTATTAAAGTGTTGACGTCATTCTGGATCATCATAGAAGAAGCTTTTGTAATGTCGTCTACGTTTACGTGACGACGTGTCCAGAACACCTGTGTTTACCTATTTTCCTTGTTTAACTTGTATTTGTTTTAAACTGCAAACGTTCATTTAACTTTCTATCATTATTGAACACTCACTGTTGGAAATGCAGTTTAAACATTAATATATTAAGATGATGCTCCGATGAAACTATGAAAATGTTTCCTTCAGATTGAAAAGATCTAAAAATAAAACACGTTAAACACATTCAAATGTTCACGATCTAAACAAAACATTTATTACTTACAATGTTGTTTTTAAGTCATAACTAGAAGATAAAGTTCGTGAAAACATGTTTGCTGTGATGCTTCAGTGTCAAATGAAAGAACTAATGGGTTTGTTTATTGTTGTTTTATTCTAGAAATGATGGATCAGAAGATTCCTTACGACGATTATCAACTTCCTGTTGTCTTCCTGCCTTCCTACGAGAATCCACCGGCTTGGATTCCACCTCAAGAGGTGTCGCGTCAAACATGAGCCTCAAACATCCGCCGCACAACATCGGTTCCACTAGTTTCGCATTTATTGTCATGAACCTTAATCTAGTTTAGTTTTAAAATAATTTATTTAAACCTTAGTACATTTTTAAGCAAATGAAGTTTAAATATATTAAAGTGTTTTAAGTAAGGATAAGAGAAAACACTAGTTTCCATGATACTGTATTGATATTCAACAGCACTCTATTGATTTGTATGCGTTATGTATCTTTGTGCTTTTTATCGTAATTATTTTATAGTTTATATTTCAATACCAGTGTCTTTTAAAGAAAGTAATCACATTTTTTTTTTTATACAAATAAAATTCAAATATTGTTGCAATTAAACTTCCGGCCTCTAGATGTTATCAGTTATTACGTCTTCCACAGCTAAAGGAAGAATGTTGACTGAGGACGAGAGGATACAGTGAGTCCAGCAGCTTTTAAAGCTGATGTTTGGACATATTTTGGTTTGAAAACCAATGAAAGTAGTACGCACTACAACACCAGAGTCAAGTACTGGACAATACTACACATATATACTTGTTACTACACTATCACAACACCAGAGTCAAGTACTGGACAATACTACACATATATACTTGTTACTACACTATCACAACACCAGAGTCAAGTACTGGACAATACTACACATATATACTTGTTACTACACTATCACAACACCAGAGTCAAGTACTGGACAATACTACACATATATACTTGTTACTACACTATCACAACACCAGAGTCAAGTACTGGACAATACTACACATATATACTTGTTACTACACTATCACAACACCAGAGTCAAGTACTGGACAATACTACACATATATACTTGTTACTACACTATCACAACACCAGAGTCAAGTACTGGACAATACTACACATATATACTTGTTACTACACTATCACAACACCAGAGTCAAGTACTGGACAATACTACACATATATACTTGTTACTACACTATCACAACACCAGAGTCAAGTACTGGACAATACTACACATATATACTTGTTACTACACTATCACAACACCAGAGTCAAGTACTGGACAATACTACACATATATACTTGTTACTACACTATCACAACACCAGAGTCAAGTACTGGACAATACTACACATATATACTTGTTACTACACTATCACAACACCAGAGTCAAGTACTGGACAATACTACACATATATACTTGTTACTACACTATCACAACACCAGAGTCAAGTACTGGACAATACTACACATATATACTTGTTACTACACTATCACAACACCAGAGTCAAGTACTGGACAATACTACACATATATACTTGTTACTACACTATCACAACACCAGAGTCAAGTACTGGACAATACTACACATATATACTTGTTACTACACTATCACAACACCAGAGTCAAGTACTGGACAATACTACACATATATACTTGTTACTACACTATCACAACACCAGAGTCAAGTACTGGACAATACTACACATATATACTTGTTACTACACTATCACAACACCAGAGTCAAGTACTTGAAATACTACTACACTATCCACAACACCAGAGTCAAGTACTGGACAATACTACACATATATACTTGTTACTACACTATCACAACACCAGAGTCAAGTACTGGACAGTACTACACATATATACTTGTTACTACACTATCACAACACCAGAGTCAAGTACTGGACAATACTACACATATTCTTGTTACTACACTATCACAACACCAGAGTCAAGTACTGGACAATACTACACATATATACTTGTTACTACACTATCACAACACCAGAGTCAAGTACTGGACAATACTACACATATATACTTGTTACTACACTATCACAACACCAGAGTCAAGTACTGGACAATACTACACATGTATACTTGTTACTACACTATCACAACACCAGAGTCAAGTACTGGACAATACTACACATATATACTTGTTACTACACTATCACAACACCAGAGTCAAGTACTGGACAATACTACACATATATACTTGTTACTACACTATCACAACACCAGAGTCAAGTACTGGACAATACTACACATATATACTTGTTACTACACTATCACAACACCAGAGTCAAGTACTGGACAATACTACACATATATACTTGTTACTACACTATCACAACACCAGAGTCAAGTACTGGACAATACTACACATATATACTTGTTACTACACTATCACAACACCAGAGTCAAGTACTGGACAGTACTACACATGTATACTTGTTACTACACTATCACAACACCAGAGTCAAGTACTGGACAGTACTACACATATATGCTTGTTACTACACTATCACAACACCAGAGTCAAGTACTGGACAATACTACACATGTATACTTGTTACTACACTATCACAACACCAGAGTCAAGTACTGGACAATACTACACATTTATATACGTGTTACTACACTATCACAACACCAGAGTCAAGTACTGGACAATACTACACATGTATACTTGTTACTACACTATCACAACACCAGAGTCAAGTACTGGACAATACTACACATATATACTTGTTACTACACTATCACAACACCAGAGTCAAGTACTGGACAATACTACACATGTATACTTGTTACTACACTATCACAACACCAGAGTCAAGTACTGGACAATACTACACATATATACTTGTTACTACACTATCACAACACCAGAGTCAAGTACTGGACAATACTACACATATATACTTGTTACTACACTATCACAACACCAGAGTCAAGTACTGGACAATACTACACATATATACTTGTTACTACACTATCACAACACCAGAGTCAAGTACTGGACAATACTACACATATATACTTGTTACTACACTATCACAACACCAGAGTCAAGTACTGGACAATACTACACATATATACTTGTTACTACACTATCACAACACCAGAGTCAAGTACTGGACAATACTACACATATATGCTTGTTACTACACTATCACAACACCAGAGTCAAGTACTGGACAATACTACACATATATACTTGTTACTACACTATCACAACACCAGAGTCAAGTACTGGACAGTACTACACATATATGCTTGTTACTACACTATCACAACACCAGAGTCAAGTACTGGACAATACTACACATATATACTTGTTACTACACTATCACAACACCAGAGTCAAGTACTGGACAATACTACACATATATACTTGTTACTACACTATCACAACACCAGAGTCAAGTACTGGACAATACTACACATATATACTTGTTACTACACTATCACAACACCAGAGTCAAGTACTGGACAATACTACACATATATACTTGTTACTACACTATCACAACACCAGAGTCAAGTACTGGACAATACTACACATATATACTTGTTACTACACTATCACAACACCAGAGTCAAGTACTGGACAATACTACACATATATACTTGTTACTACACTATCACAACACCAGAGTCAAGTACTGGACAATACTACACATATATACTTGTTACTACACTATCACAACACCAGAGTCAAGTACTGGACAATACTACACATATATACTTGTTACTACACTATCACAACACCAGAGTCAAGTACTGGACAATACTACACATATATACTTGTTACTACACTATCACAACACCAGAGTCAAGTACTGGACAATACTACACATATATACTTGTTACTACACTATCACAACACCAGAGTCAAGTACTGGACAATACTACACATATATACTTGTTACTACACTATCACAACACCAGAGTCAAGTACTGGACAATACTACACATATATACTTGTTACTACACTATCACAACACCAGAGTCAAGTACTGGACAATACTACACATATATACTTGTTACTACACTATCACAACACCAGAGTCAAGTACTGGACAGTACTACACATATATACTTGTTACTACACTATCACAACACCAGAGTCAAGTACTGGACAGTACTACACATATATGCTTGTTACTACACTATCACAACACCAGAGTCAAGTACTGGACAATACTACACATATATACTTGTTACTACACTATCACAACACCAGAGTCAAGTACTGGACAATACTACACATATATACTTGTTACTACACTATCACAACACCAGAGTCAAGTACTGGACAATACTACACATATATACTTGTTACTACACTATCACAACACCAGAGTCAAGTACTGGACAATACTACACATATATACTTGTTACTACACTATCACAACACCAGAGTCAAGTACTGGACAATACTACACATATATACTTGTTACTACACTATCACAACACCAGAGTCAAGTACTGGACAATACTACACATATATACTTGTTACTACACTATCACAACACCAGAGTCAAGTACTGGACAATACTACACATATATACTTGTTACTACACTATCACAACACCAGAGTCAAGTACTGGACAATACTACACATATATACTTGTTACTACACTATCACAACACCAGAGTCAAGTACTGGACAATACTACACATATATACTTGTTACTACACTATCACAACACCAGAGTCAAGTACTGGACAATACTACACATATATACTTGTTACTACACTATCACAACACCAGAGTCAAGTACTGGACAATACTACACATATATACTTGTTACTACACTATCACAACACCAGAGTCAAGTACTGGACAATACTACACATATATACTTGTTACTACACTATCACAACACCAGAGTCAAGTACTGGACAGTACTACACATATATGCTTGTTACTACACTATCACAACACCAGAGTCAAGTACTGGACAATACTACACATATATACTTGTTACTACACTATCACAACACCAGAGTCAAGTACTGGACAATACTACACATATATACTTGTTACTACACTATCACAACACCAGAGTCAAGTACTGGACAGTACTACACATATATGCTTGTTACTACACTATCACAACACCAGAGTCAAGTACTGGACAATACTACACATATATACTTGTTACTACACTATCACAACACCAGAGTCAAGTACTGGACAATACTACACATATATACTTGTTACTACACTATCACAACACCAGAGTCAAGTACTGGACAATACTACACATATATACTTGTTACTACACTATCACAACACCAGAGTCAAGTACTGGACAATACTACACATATATACTTGTTACTACACTATCACAACACCAGAGTCAAGTACTGGACAATACTACACATATATACTTGTTACTACACTATCACAACACCAGAGTCAAGTACTGGACAATACTACACATGTATACTTGTTACTACACTATCACAACACCAGAGTCAAGTACTGGACAATACTACACATATATACTTGTTACTACACTATCACAACACCAGAGTCAAGTACTGGACAATACTACACATATATACTTGTTACTACACTATCACAACACCAGAGTCAAGTACTGGACAATACTACACATGTATACTTGTTACTACACTATCACAACACCAGAGTCAAGTACTGGACAATACTACACATATATACTTGTTACTACACTATCACAACACCAGAGTCAAGTACTGGACAATACTACACATATATACTTGTTACTACACTATCACAACACCAGAGTCAAGTACTGGACAATACTACACATATATACTTGTTACTACACTATCACAACACCAGAGTCAAGTACTGGACAATACTACACATGTATACTTGTTACTACACTATCACAACACCAGAGTCAAGTACTGGACAATACTACACATATATACTTGTTACTACACTATCACAACACCAGAGTCAAGTACTGGACAATACTACACATGTATACTTGTTACTACACTATCACAACACCAGAGTCAAGTACTGGACAATACTACACATGTATACTTGTTACTACACTATCACAACACCAGAGTCAAGTACTGGACAATACTACACATATATACTTGTTACTACACTATCACAACACCAGAGTCAAGTACTGGACAGTACTACACATGTATACTTGTTTGTCCCTCAGCGAGCTCACCATCTGGACTACAACAACGAACTGGCTCAGTTCCTTCCTCGCACCATCGTCTTGAAAAAACCTCCTGGTGCTCAGCTGGGCTTCAACATCCGTGGAGGGAAAGCGTCTCAACTCGGCATCTTCATATCCAAGGTCGAGTGGATTCAGTTTGTTTGTAGGATTTCAACATGTTGAACTCGTGGTGTGTTCCTCGTGGTCAGGTGGTTCCGGACTCGGACGCTCACAGAGCAGGACTGCAGGAGGGAGATCAGGTTCTGTCCGTCAACGACGTCGACTTCCAGGACATCGAGCACTCCAGAGTGAGTCTACTGTGGTTTATCTTTTTTAAATGGTTTTACAAATGTCTTTAAAAGTCTTAACCTTTGAACCTTGTACATGATGTTTATGTTTGATTTAAGTGTTTATTAATGATATATTTATTGATGATTCATTTATTGATTATTTATTTATGGATGATTCATTTATTGATGATTTATTTATCGATTATTTATTTATCGATGATTTATTTATCGATGATTTATTTATCGATGATTAATTCATCGATGATTTATTTATTGATGATTTATTTATCGATGATTTATTTATCGATGATTTATTTATTGATGATTTATTTATCGATGATTTATTTATCGATGATTAATTCATAGATGATTTATTTATCGATGATTTATTTATTGATGATTAATTCATCGATGATTTATTTATCGATGATTTATTTATTGATGATTAATTCATCGATGATTTATTTATCGATGATTTATTTATCGATGATTTATTTATTGATGATTAATTCATCGATGATTTATTTATCGATGATTTATTTATTGATGATTTATTTATTGATGATTAATTCATCGATGATTTATTTATCGATGATTTATTTATTGATGATTAATTCATCGATGATTTATTTATTGATGATTAATTCATCGATGATTTATTTATCAATGATTTATTTATTGATGATTTATTTATTGATGATTAATTCATCGATGATTTATTTATCGATGATTTATTTATTGATGATTAATTCATCGATGATTTATTTATCGATGATTTATTTATCGATGATTTATTTATCGATGATTTATTTATTGATGATTAATTCATCGATGATTTATTTATCGATGATTTATTTATCGATGATTTATTTATCGATGATTTATTTATTGATGATTAATTCATCGATGATTTATTTATCAATGATTTATTTATTGATGATTAATTCATCGATGATTAATTCATAGATGATTTATTTATCGATGATTTATTTATTGATGATTAATTCATCGATGATTTATTTATCGATGATTTATTTATTGATGATTAATTCATCGATGATTTATTTATCGATGATTTATTTATCGATGATTTATTTATTGATGATTAATTCATCGATGATTTATTTATCGATGATTTATTTATCGATGATTTATTTATCGATGATTTATTTATTGATGATTATTTCATCGATGATTTATTTATCGATGATTTATTTATTGATGATTAATTCATCGATCATTTATTTATCGATCATTTATTTATTGATGATTAATTCATCGATGATTTATTTATTGATGATTAATTCATCGATGATTTATTTATTGATGATTTATTTATCGATGATTTATTTATCGATGATTTATTTATCGATGATTAATTCATCGATGATTTATTTATCGATCATTTATTTATTGATGATTAATTCATCGATGATTTATTTATCGATCATTTATTTATTGATGATTAATTCATCGATGATTTATTTATTGATGATTAATTCATCGATGATTTATTTATCGATGATTTATTTATTGATGATTAATTCATCGATGATTTATTTATCGATGATTTATTTATCGATGATTTATTTATCGATGATTTATTTATCGATGATTTATTTATTGATGATTATTTCATCGATGATTTATTTATCGATGATTTATTTATTGATGATTAATTCATCGATCATTTATTTATCGATCATTTATTTATTGATGATTAATTCATCGATGATTTATTTATTGATGATTAATTCATCGATGATTTATTTATTGATGATTTATTTATCGATGATTTATTTATCGATGATTTATTTATCGATGATTAATTCATCGATGATTTATTTATCGATCATTTATTTATTGATGATTAATTCATCGATGATTTATTTATCGATCATTTATTTATTGATGATTAATTCATCGATGATTTATTTATTGATGATTAATTCATCGATGATTTATTTATCGATGATTTATTTATTGATGATTAATTCATCGATGATTTATTTATCGATGATTTATTTATCGATGATTAATTCATCGATCATTTATTTATCGATGATTTATTTATCGATGATTTATTAATCGATGATTTATTAATCGATGATTCAACTCAGTTCTAAATATTCTCTCTTCATAAAAGCTTTAATCTCTGAAACACTTTCTGGTCTCCAGGCCGTTGAGATCCTAAAGTCTGCTCGAGAAATTCTAATGCGAGTTCGTTTCTTCCCGTACAGTAAGTTTTGACTCTTTTCTTAATCCTTGGAAAAATATTGAAGACTTTTTTTAATTCAATTCTTGAAGAAATATTGAAAATAAAAACTGAATGAAAAAAAATGTTTTTCAGTATTTATTATGTATTGTCAATGTTACATTATTATGTAATAATTCAATTAAAATACATCTATATTGAAAATAAGCCAATAATGGATCTATTATAACAATTAATATTTAATTAAAAAGACTGAAAATCAAATATATTGAATCTAAAACATTTTAATTATTAGAATCATAATATAAAACTTGTTTTAACTTAAATGCTAACCATAAACATTAATAACCTTTTATAAATTTAAAATATCATGTTTTATGGATTTAATTAAATGATAAATATCGTTAGAAAAACAATATCTCACTTGATTCTTCTGTTTTTCTCTTAAGACTATCAAAGGCAGAAGGAGCGGACCGTCCACTAGGGGGCAGCATCACATCCTATAACGTCCATCTTCCTCCTCCTCCTCCTCCTCCTCCCACGCGCCTGATCCATCCTGTCGTGTCACCTTCATCTTGACTGATGACGGACACGCGTATAATATTCCAGATGATGTCATGGTTCATTAATTCTCAGATGTTTTTTTGTTTTATTTAACGACATAAAGTCACGACCATCATTTATTGAGTCCAAGTTCAGCCTCGGCACACGGTTGCCATGGAAACACAGTCTTCAGTTTAACTTCAGATATTGAATGATTTTGTTTGAAGAGTCAGGAAATGAAAGCGTTGTGTTTGAAGACAAACTTTATTTAAACCTGTAAAGATGTTGATACAAACATGTCAAACTGTCATAAATCATTTCTTTGTACAAACTTGGTCCAGTTGTCAAGATGTTTGTGCGTCAGACGAGAAAAGTGTCGACAACTGTTGTGTAACCGAGGCTTGAACCCCGAGCGACCGGTTCTTCTCGTTCTCCTGCAGATCTTCGTGGTTTGAAAACGAGGCGAGATGTTGAAAAAATATGTCGTTTATTTTTGCTGGAAAAAAAACTCAAAACATGGGAAGAAAAACTTCATCAGGCGCCGACAAAACCTTCATTAATGTCTAAAATAAATAAATTATAAATTGGATTTAAATCAGAATCTGATAAAACCTGAACCTGAATAAATATCATGACCTTTGACCTTCACCTTTAGGGTCGGCCTGCGACAGGTAGATGAAGGTGCATCTGTTGGGGCCCAGAGGCTTGATGTAGTAGCCCGTGATGATGGAGATGGCTCGGACCAGGTCTTCGGTCGGAGGGAAATCCTGAGGAGATGAAATACAAATGAATAAACAATCCGACCACCTTTCCAGGGTGTCCCATCATTGTCCCAGTATTTATCATTTAGTCAAATATTTGATAAACTTTTTCACTCACGGATGCAAATGTCCTGCGATGACTTATGGAGACTTTTGTCTTTAGCAAGTTGAAATATTTTTACTTTACTTTTGATTTTACTTGATAATTATAGGGGAACAAAACTCTATTCTAGAGTAAAACTTGTATCTAAATCATTTCAAAGACACGAACGCAGCAACAATAAAACAACAGAATATTTCTTCCACAAACATTTCTATTTGTGTCTCGTCGTGTTTGAAAAAGTTTCAAATATCCATAGCAGGTGTATGCTTTTATGAAGGATGACAAATTACTAATTTATAAAATTAATGTATAAAAATGTAACAAAATGTATAAATAAATATTTGGATAAATATCAATATGTCAATAAAATAAATTACTTCTGATTGAATTGTTGTAGAAGAATGGAGCCATTTTACCTATAAATACACAGTTTGTCATTTATACATTTTGACATTTATTTATACATTTATTTATACATTTATACATTTTGTCTTTTTTTAGGTATTTATACATTTTGTCTTTCTGACATTTCTTTGTCCGTATGCAAAATAGGTGGGCGGGTCGAACATCAGTCTAAGGCAGTGATTGGTTACAGCCTTGGATCAACTACAACTGCCTTGAGAACATCACATGTTCATCACACTTTCATCTTAGCTTCACGGCTAACTTTGGATAATACTGGGAAGATGGAGCGTGTCCATGCTATTGCTAATCATTTATTATCTGATAAAGAAGTGAATTAGATAAGATCACAGTCCAGTGTGTAATTTATTTAGTTGTGCTGCATTAATGTTTCTAAGTAAGTTTTTTTGTCCAGTTAACTGTGTCGCTCTAGTGATCAGAGAGGTGAGCAAACCACAAAGTAACATCTCTCAAGTCTAACTAACAACTTGTATAAATACTCAGGTGTCAACTATGTGAGAATATAAACAATTGTAACAGTGGTTTGAAGTGTCGAGTTTACGGAGGTCCGTGAAGGCATCGCGAGTCTCGGTTCGTGAAGAAGAATAAGACGGACAGCTGTTGTCGTTCGAGACGAGGGAGTGTGTGTTCACGGACTTTGTAGTGTCTCATGTCAACCTTTACTAGACCACAATGTGATTTCAACTCTTTTGAAAGTATTATACTTAGCATATCTAATACTACCTTGAGATCAGGTCAGTCACTTCTCTTTGTTGGAGTCTATCGTCCCCCTGGACCTTATTCTGAATTCTTGTCTGAGTTCTTGAGTTCCTGACCAGCCTGGTGCTTAAATCAGATAAAGTGATTATTGTTGGTGACTTTAACATCCATGTTGATATGGTCCATGATAGCTTAGCTAACAGGTTTAACTCTATCCTGGAGTCATTTCTCTCAGTATGTACATGAACCGACTCACTGTTTCAACCACACATTAGATCTTGTCCTAGTGTACGGACTTGAAATTAAAAATGTTATGTAAATGTAATTCAGTTCTTTCTGACCATTAATTAATAACCTTTGATTTGATCTTAAATGACCCAAGTCTACAGAGCAGGATCTCAAAAGATGTCCGTCTGAAAGAGTCATAACCAAGTTTATGGAAACAATTCCCTCAGTGTCAGTAAAATGCCTCAGTGTGTCAAGAAACTCTACCCATAGTCACCCCGACATTGATAACTTTGTTATTACACACTCATAACACGCTTGACTTAATCGAACCACTAACTCAAAAGACTGTTAACAGAAGTAGTCTTGCTCCCTGGTATACTCAGGAAACACGTAAATTAAAACAGGATTCTAGACGACTAGAGAAGAAATGGCATCAAAACATAATGAATTCTACCAGGACTGGCAGGATAAGTTAAAAATATACAAGGCATCTCTTCAGCCAGAGCCTCATATTACTCATCACTTATAGAAGCAAATAAGAATAACCCCAAGTTCTTATTCAGCACTGAAGCCAGGCTGACACGGAGCCATCAGTCCATCAGTCCATCAGTCCATCAGTCCATCAGACCATCAGTCCATCAGTCCATCAGTCCATCAGACCATCAGTCCATCAGACCATCAGTCCATCAGTCCATCAGTCCATCAGACCATCAGTCCATCAGACCATCAGACCATCAGTCCATCAGTCCATCAGTCCATCAGTCCATCAGACCATCAGTCCATCAGACCATCAGTCCATCAGACCATCAGTCCATCAGTCCATCAGTCCATCAGTCCATCAGTCCATCAGTCCATCAGACCATCAGTCCATCAGACCATCAGTCCATCAGTCCATCAGACCATCAGTCCATCAGACCATCAGTCCATCAGTCCATCAGACCATCAGACCATCAGTCCATCAGTCCATCAGTCCATCAGACCATCAGACCATCAGTCCATCAGTCCATCAGACCATCAGTCCATCAGACCATCAGTCCATCAGTCCATCAGACCATCAGTCCATCAGACCATCAGTCCATCAGACCATCGGTCCATCGGTCCATCGGTCCATCAGTCCATCAGTCCATCAGTCCATCAGTCCATCAGACCATCGGTCCATCGGTCCATCGGTCCATCGGTCCATCGGTCCATCGGACCATCGGTCCATCGGTCCATCGGTCCATCGGTCCATCGGTCCATCGGTCCATCGGGTCCATCGGGTCCATCGGGTCCATCGGACCAACGGTCCATCGGTCCATCGGTCCATCGGTCCATCGGTCCATCGGTCCATCGGACCATCGGACCCATCGGTCCATCGGTCCATCGTCCATCGGGTCCATCGGTCCATCGGTCCATCGGTCCATCGGTCCATCGGTCCATCGGTCGGACCATCGGTCCATCGGTCCATCGGTCCATCGGACCATCGGTCCATCGGTCCATCGGTCCATCGGTCCATCGGTCCATCGGTCCATCGGTCCATCGGTCCATCGGTCCATCGGTCCATCGGTCCATCGGTCCATCAGTCCATCAGTCCATCAGTCCATCAGTCCATCAGTCCATCAGTCCATCATTCCATCCCTCCTCATCTCAGTAGCAGTGACTTCATGAACTTTTTTAATGAAAAAACCCTCTCTATGTTTAAAAACAATCTTAAAACCTTACTTTTTGATAAAGCCTATAATTAAACTGTTTATCTTTAGCTGCTATAACTAACTTAACTGTTTATCTTAGCTGCTATAGGCTGAGAATGCTGGAGTTTTAGACACCAGCTCCGTATATCCTTCTTTTCTGCAGTGCATTCATCACCTGTTTAAACACCTTTTTATTTCTCTCCAGGAGCCCCAGGACCTCCAGAGCTGCTGCTGATCCAGGATCTTCACCACGTCATTAGATCCCGAGTTCTCTCCAGCACCTCCATGGACTCTCCTACACTCTCCTCTTTTTCTCTCACTGTATCCTCCCTCACTCCTCTCCTTATCCATCTGTCTACCCCCCCATCCTTCCTCCCAGCCGGTCAAAGCAGGAGTCAACAATGAGTCCGGTTCTGCTCCAGGTTTCTTCTAAAAGGAAGTTTTTCCTCCCCATAGCTCAATGTACAGTGTTTCGCTTATTGCTCATTGTTGAGTTGCTGGATCTGTTTTTACTTAATCAACTATAGTCTTATTTCAACTGTAAAGGGTCTTGAGATAACTTTGTTATGATGAGACACTTTAAATAAAATTGAAATTGAATGGAATTGTTTTTTGGCCTTGTCTGTGGCAGCATTATCAATAAAGTTGATAAACATTTCATGCTCTCTCGAGTCTCAAATGGTTCTTATTTAAAATAAATAAATATCTGCATCACGTTAAAATAAAAAAAAAAATAAAAAAATTGTGGAAAAATGAGAATGAGCTCTGGGTCAAGAGGCGAGTACACACTGAGTCACATGAGCTGGTGCTATAACTGTGAGACTCACAGCCTTCATTCATTAGGATCGTGGTTGTTAAAAAAATTCAGTCTCATACACATGAACAATACGGACAACTTATGAATGAATGAATCATTTATTTCGGAATGACAGCTTGTTCAATTCAAGTTTGTTTGCTAAGATTTCAGAAAGATTCTCTGCATGCAGCGTCGATATCTTAGACCAGTTGATGCAGGAGCGATAGTTTTGAGATCCACATCGATTACTTTAGTTTGTTTCGCCTGTTTAACCAATCACTGCCTTAGACTGATGTTCGACCCGCCCACTTCATTTACGTACAGACAAAATGTATAAATAAATGTCAAAATGTGTATTTATATGTAAAACAGCTCCATTCTTTGACAAAAATTAAATCAGAAGTCATTTATTTATTTTGACATATTGATATGTATCCAAACATTGATTTATACACTTGGTTACGTATTTATGCATTTATTTATACATGCAGAAAAAATACAAATACAAAACAGATTATAATCACAAAACAGTACAACAATATAAGTAAGTAAGTAATTTTTATTTGTATAGCGCTTTTCCAGACCAGGGTCACAAAGCGCTTAAACAATCAAAACAATATTCAATAAAATATATACTTTAATCAAGATTTTGATCATTTTGATCAAGATAAAAATGAGAACACAACAGGAGTTACAGAAAATCAAGGAAAAGCCTGAACAAATAGAAACGTCTTAATGTTTCTTGAAGGAGTCAGTAGATCATCAAACACAGATGTTTCTTGAAGGAGTCAGTAGATCATCAAACACAGATGTTTCTTGAAGGAGTCAGTAGATCATCAAACACAGATGTTTCTTGAAGGAGTCAGTAGATCATCAAACACAGATGTTTCTTGAAGGAGTCAGTAGATCATCAAACACAGATGTTTCTTGAAGGAGTCAGTAGATCATCAAACACAGATGTTTCTTGAAGGAGTCAGTAGATCATCAAACACAGATGTTTCTTGAAGGAGTCAGTAGATCATCAAACACAGAGATGTTTCTTGAAGGAGTCAGTAGATCATCAAACACAGATGTTTCTTGAAGGAGTCAGTAGATCATCAAATACAGAGATGTTTCTTGAAGGAGTCAGTAGATCATCAAACACAGATGTTTCTTGAAGGAGTCAGTAGATCATCAAACACAGATGTTTCTTGAAGGAGTCAGTAGATCATCAAACACAGATGTTTCTTGAAGGAGTCAGTAGATCATCAAACACAGAGATGTTTCTTGAAGGATCAAGATGTTTCTTGAAGTCAGTAGATCATCAAACACAGATGTTTCTTGAAGGAGTCAGTAGATCATCAAACACAGAGATGTTTCTTGAAGGAGTCAGTAGATCATCAAACACAGATGTTTCTTGAAGGAGTCAGTAGATCATCAAACACAGATGTTTCTTGAAGGAGTCAGTAGATCATCAAACACAGATGTTTCTTGAAGGAGTCAGTAGATCATCAAACACAGATATTTCTTGAAGGAGTCAGTAGATCATCAAACACAGATGTTTCTTGAAGGAGTCAGTAGATCATCAAACACAGATGTTTCTTGAAGGAGTCAGTAGATCATCAAACACAGATATTTCTTGAAGGAGTCAGTAGATCATCAAACACAGATGTTTCTTGAAGGAGTCAGTAGATCATCAAACACAGATATTTCTTGAAGGAGTCAGTAGATCATCAAACACAGATGTTTCTTGAAGGAGTCAGTAGATCATCAAACACAGATATTTCTTGAAGGAGTCAGTAGATCATCAAACACAGATATTTCTTGAAGGAGTCAGTAGATCATCAAACACAGATGTTTCTTGAAGGAGTCAGTAGATCATCAAACACAGATATTTCTTGAAGGAGTCAGTAGATCATCAAACACAGATGTTTCTTGAAGGAGTCAGTAGATCATCAAACACAGATGTTTCTTGAAGGAGTCAGTAGATCATCAAACACAGATGTTTCTTGAAGGAGTCAGTAGATCATCAAACACAGATGTTTCTTGAAGGAGTCAGTAGATCATCAAACACAGATGTTTCTTGAAGGAGTCAGTAGATCATCAAACACAGATGTTTCTTGAAGGAGTCAGTAGATCATCAAACAGATTCAACACAGATGTTTCTTGAAGGAGTCAGTAGTCATCAAACACAGATGTTTCTTGAAGGAGTCAGTAGATCATCAAACACAGATGTTTCTTGAAGGAGTCAGTAGATCATCAAACACAGATGTTTCTTGAAGGAGTCAGTAGATCATCAAACACAGATGTTTCTTGAAGGAGTCAGTAGATCATCAAACACAGATGTTTCTTGAAGGAGTCAGTAGATCATCAAACACAGATGTTTCTTGAAGGAGTCAGTAGATCATCAAACACAGATGTTTCTTGAAGGAGTCAGTAGATCATCAAACACAGATGTTTCTTGAAGGAGTCAGTAGATCATCAAACACAGATGTTTCTTGAAGGAGTCAGTAGATCATCAAACACAGATGTTTCTTGAAGGAGTCAGTAGATCATCAAACACAGATGTTTCTTGAAGGAGTCAGTAGATCATCAAACACAGATGTTTCTTGAAGGAGTCAGTAGATCATCAAACACAGATGTTTCTTGAAGGAGTCAGTAGATCATCAAACACAGATGTTTCTTGAAGGAGTCAGTAGATCATCAAACACAGATGTTTCTTGAAGGAGTCAGTAGATCATCAAACACAGATATTTCTTGAAGGAGTCAGTAGATCATCAAACACAGATGTTTCTTGAAGGAGTCAGTAGATCATCAAACACAGATGTTTCTTGAAGGAGTCAGTAGATCATCAAACACAGATGTTTCTTGAAGGAGTCAGTAGATCATCAAACACAGATGTTTCTTGAAGGAGTCAGTAGATCATCAAACACAGATGTTTCTTGAAGGGTCAGTAGATCATCAAACACAGATGTTTCTTGAAGGAGTCAGTAGATCATCAAACACAGATGTTTCTTGAAGGAGTCAGTAGATCATCAAACACAGATGTTTCTTGAAGGAGTCAGTAGATCATCAAACACAGATGTTTCTTGAAGGAGTCAGTAGATCATCAAACACAGATGTTTCTTGAAGGAGTCAGTAGATCATCAAACACAGATAGTTTCTTGAAAGGAGATCAGTAGATCATCAAACCAGATGTTTCTTGAAGGATTCAGTAGATCATCAAACACAGATGTTTCTTGAAGGAGTCAGTAGTCATCAAACACATGTTTCTTGAAGGAGTCAGTAGATCATCAAACACAGATGTTTCTTGAAGGAGTCAGTAGATCATCAAACACAGATGTTTCTTGAAGGAGTCAGTAGATCATCAAACACAGATATTTCTTGAAGGAGTCAGTAGATCATCAAACACAGATGTTTCTTGAAGGAGTCAGTAGATCATCAAACACAGATATTTCTTGAAGGAGTCAGTAGATCATCAAACACAGATGTTTCTTGAAGGAGTCAGTAGATCATCAAACACAGATGTTTCTTGAAGGAGTCAGTAGATCATCAAACACAGATGTTTCTTGAAGGAGTCAGTAGATCATCAAACACAGATGTTTCTTGAAGGAGTCAGTAGATCATCAAACACAGATGTTTCTTGAAGGAGTCAGTAGATCATCAAACACAGATGTTTCTTGAAGGAGTCAGTAGATCATCAAACACAGATATTTCTTGAAGGAGTCAGTAGATCATCAAACACAGATGTTTCTTGAAGGAGTCAGTAGATCATCAAACACAGATGTTTCTTGAAGGAGTCAGTAGATCATCAAACACAGATGTTTCTTGAAGGAGTCAGTAGATCATCAAACACAGATATTTCTTGAAGGATTCAGTAGATCATCAAACACAGATATTTCTTGAAGGAGTCAGTAGATCATCAAACACAGATATTTCTTGAAGGAGTCAGTAGAAACTAGTTTTTAAAAACAGTGCTTGAGTTTTATGATTTAATAGGTACTTGATTGAGTTGATTTGAGCCATAAGGTCATCTTGGATTCAAAGCAACGGAAACTGCTAGCGAGTCTAATCTCTCTTGGCACCAAGTTCCAGTGAGTTGCAGCTCTAATAGAAAAGGCTGATTTGCCAAACGCAGTATTTCTGTGCTGTACTGCGCAGTCACAGTCACTGTTTGGTTGCATTGATATGAACTCCTTTAACGGAGGAGCAGCCAAGTTATTAATTATTTTATACACTATACAAGTGTCAACAAGACGCACAAAACTATCAAAAGTCAGTAGTTTATGCTTTCGAATGATGTCACCATGGTGATATCTTGACCTCTGATTGTTGTCCAGTACCTTAAAAGTTTCTTTGTAATGTGTTTTTAATTGTGCAAGTGTTGTTTCTTCAGCTTGTGACCAGCTTGTAATGCCGTATTTAGAACATGAAAATATCTTGGAGTACATATGTTTTTTTGCTTGACTTAAGAAAAGTTGGTTTCGGATGCGTCTAAATTTTCTCAACTTTAATCTGACATTTTCACACACCTGCTTTATGTGTTCCTTGAAGGACAATTGGGAGTCGAGAATAATTCCTAGATATTCAAAACGTGACACATTCTGGATCTTTTCCCCTTCTACAATGATGTCTGGCTGGCTACTATTGTTTGCTATGTCAAAATACATGCAGGCAGTTTTACTATGGTTTAGTGTCAGGCAAGACTCTGAAAGCCAAGTGGAAATTTCTTTCATCGCTTCATTTAATTTGGACGCCACTTCAAATCTATCTTGTCCATGCGCAAGGATAACCATGTCATCAGCGTATATTATGGTTTCTACCTCAGGGCACACCAGTGGCAAGTCATTCACATATATACTAAATAATAAAGGGGCCAAAACTGATCCTTGCAGGACACCAACAGTAAAGTCAATAAAGGATGACTTTTTATCCCCAACTCTGGTACATTGCCTTCTCATAGTGAGGTAGGACTCCATCCATTTAATGACATCATCAGATAAATTTAAACGTGACAACTTTGAAAGAAGAACATTATGGTTTACTGAACCAAATGCATTTTTCAAATCCAAGAAGACAGCTCCAACAGCACACCCACTGTCTAGTCTTGATTTGATTTTTTCAATAAAATAACAGGTAGCCATCTCTGCTGAGTGTTTTTTCTTGTAAGCAAATTGCATGGAATAAAGTAAGCCTTGTCCAGAGTTAAGATGGTCAGTTAATTGTTCTTGTACCACTTTTTCTGCGATCTTTGATACTACAGGCAAGATGCTGATGGGTCTATAGTTAGCTACATCAGTTGGATCCCCTTTCTTAAAGATGGGAACTACAACTGCATCCTTCCATGCTGGAGGAAAAATCGATTTTTTATTGATAAATTAACCAAGTGTGTAATAGGGGCACTGAGGGACTGATGGTTTTTTATAAAAAATGTGGAATCCCAATCAAAAGTATCTTTTGCCTTTGAGTACTTTAAATTTCTTAAAATCTCGTAAACTTTACGTTGGGGAACTTCAGTTATACTAAAAACTGGTTTGGTATTATCTGGTTCTGCTATATCTTTATTTATTTCTTCAAATTGTTGTGATAGTTTCTGCACTGACTCAATAAAATAACTATTAAATGCAGAGGCATTTTCATTACAATCATTGGTTAAATTTCCATCTACCTGTATATTTAATTCATGTCTCTTTACCTGATTCGTTGATTTATTAAACATTTTGGGGTATTTCTCTCTAATTCCATCTATGGTATCCATGAAGAATCCATAAGAGGCCACTATATCATCTGTGTTTAGAACATTACTCCAATCAGTTTTTCTCATTTCTTTCTTAAATGCATTCTCTTGCTGCTTCCTGTTTAGTGTCATATTGTGATCTGACAAGCTAGTGACGCCTGACGGTAGTCTTGTCCCAGCTAGCAGTGGTGGAGGTCTAGCTAGTGTCGGTGGAGGTCCAGCTAGCGTTGGTGGAGGTCCAGCTAGCGTTGGTGGAGGTCCAGCTAGCAGTGGTGGAGGTCCAGCTAGCGTGGGTGGAGGTCCGGTAGAGGTCCAGCTAGCGTTGGTGGAGGTCCAGCTAGCGTTGGTGGAGGTCCAGCTAGCGTTGGTGGAGGTCCAGCTAGCGTGGGTGGAGGTCCAGCTAGCAGTGGTGGAGGTCCAGCTAGCGTTGGTGGAGGTCCAGCTAGCGTTGGTGGAGGTCCAGCTAGCAGTGGTGGAGGTCCAGCTAGCAGTGGTGGAGGTCCAGCTAGCGTTGGTGGAGGTCCAGCTAGCGTTGGTGGAGGTCCAGCTAAGTGAGGTCCCCTCTTTTTTTTTGTCCAGCTAGCAGTTGGTGGTAGGCTTTTAATGTTTGATCACATTTTTTAACCAACCTTTTCAATAAACGAAGCAAATTTTTCTATATTTTTTATAGACAACAATGAGCGACAATAGTTGTTTTTTAAAGTATAAAAATGCTGTAAACATTATTATTTTAGATTAAAAAAGGACTCACGTGAATAATATCCCACGTCAGGAAATAGAAGAAAGTCTGGCGATGTCAAAACTCTGTCGTTGGATCCCACTTCTTTCGGTACTGTCCATCGTGGATGACAAAATGTTACATTTCAATGATTTTAAAAAAAAGTTTGGTGGAAGAACTGACCTTGATCTTGTGAATTTTAGAAGAATTCTTGTTCTTGAATTAATAAACCGAAATTTTGTTGTTGCTTCACCTGCTCACCTGAGACGACGCTTATAAAGGCTCGGGTCACCAATGAGGTCGAGCTGGATTTATTTATTTCGAATTCCTGAGTCCATTCCTGAAACCACCACTCCCGGTGACGCACTTCAAAACCTGTGCGTTGTTGACGTTACTATATTTCAAAGTATTTATAAAACTTCAGCTTTTTAATTATAATAACAATTGTCTTTAGTTTCAGAACATGCTTTACATAAAAAACGAAAAATATTAATTTAATAAACTACAATTAATTCAATCTTATTTTTTTTCAATATTCAACATTTCAATAAAAATAAAAAGTCGACATTTTAAAGTGAAACATCTAAAGCTGAAGTTCTACCAGAACCGGACTCACGGGTCACATGTGAGCAACGATGGTACTCGTGGACTTTAACGTCACGATCCAGTCGAGTCCATCAGAACTTTTCTCCTCCGGTGTTGACAGAACTGGGTCACGTCCCGGACGTTTGGCTTCAAACAAATGTTCCAGAACTTTCCCCGAAGAATGAGCGTTCTGATCCTAGACTTGAGGGTCACGACCTTTGACCCGTCACATCATCCAGGTGAACGTTTCTAAAGTACGACTTTAAACAAACGTCTTCCATCCTCACGACAACATTCATCACTGCAGCAACACGTGGGCATCAATTAGGAATCCTCACCGGTGAGACCCCGGGAAGCTGGGACACTAAAGACGCTGCCCCCGCGACCCGACCCCGGGCGAGAATGAACTGATGCAGTTCTGGTCGTTATATTCTCACGTGTTTGACCAACCATAAACCAGACAAATAAACGTTCACAACAGCAAGTGACTGACCAGTGGTTTCACACCCACAACTCAAAGAAAAACAACAATTTTGTGAATTTTAATCATTATCGCAAGTCAAAATAAACGACTCAATGATCTCGACTCGTAGACATTTATTCATAGTTGGTGTATCTTTTTTATTATAGTATTTTTATGATGTTTTTTTGCACTGATCATTAATAAGGCAGG
Organism: Callionymus lyra; assembly: GCA_016630915.1. Taxonomy (NCBI): domain Eukaryota; kingdom Metazoa; phylum Chordata; class Actinopteri; order Syngnathiformes; family Callionymidae; genus Callionymus; species Callionymus lyra. The sequence continues at coordinate 23,926,849 of JACEEU010000687.1, forward strand.
CAATGCTAACCGCTATTGCATGTAATTCAACAATAAAAGTAGTGAGAGCGA
>JACEEU010000687.1:23926999-23979499 GCA_016630915.1 Callionymus lyra
TTCTGGCTGCAGAGTTCTGAATCAACTGCAGACGAGACACATCCTTCTTGTTAAGACATGAAAACAAACTGTTACAATAGTCCAGACGAGAAGAAACAAACGCATGGATTATAAGATCCAGATCATGTTCCGACAACATTTTCCTAAGTTTAGAGATTTTTCTCAGTTGAAGGAAACAGTTTCTGGTCAGTTTTCTTCAGTGTTGAACAAGAGACATGTCTTTATCAAATACAACACCCAGGTTTCTCGGGCAAAGTTTGACAGACTGACATAAGTCACCCAAGTACTGACTCAACCCTGGAATCTTATCATCAACAATCACCAGAGTTTCAGTTTTGTCCACATTTAGCTGTAAAGTGTTTTCACTCATTGTTTGATTTCTAGCAAACATTTGACTAAATTCAGCCTCTGGAGCTCAGTTGGATCAAAAGAGCAGTAGAGCTGGATGTCATCAGCAAAAATGTGATAAGAAAAATCTGGAAATCTCTGAATGATTTTACCGAGGGGAATCAAGTACAGCAAAAACATTAAAGGACCCAGAACAGAACCTTGAGGGACTCCACACAACAGATCTGCCGATTCAGACCTCATTTGATTGGCAGATACACTAAAACTGCGCCCAGAAAGGTAAGATGAGAACCATTCTAACACAGACCCAGACAGTCTTCATCCCTCAGTCTTCTCAGCAGGATCTGGTGATCAACTGTGTCGAAGGCTGAGGACAGATCCAAGAGAACCAGAACATCATGATGTCACTGGACACTTTCAGTAAAGCTGTCTCCGTAGAGTGATGTTTACGGAAGCCAGACTGAAACTTCTCATGGATGTCGCTCTGATCCAGGAACAGCTGCTCGGACACCACCTTCTCCAAGATCTTGGACAAGAAAGGGAGCTTAGAAATAGGCCTGAAATTACTGAGGTCAGTTGGGTTTAAGCCTGTTTTTTTGAGCAGAGGCTCCACAATGGCATGTTTAAATGCATTGGGAAAAACCCCTGTGGAAAGGGAGAGGTTCACCATATTGGTAACCCAGGGGCCAATTACATCAAATACTTTGATAAAAAGCCTACATGGAAGGACGTCATCTGAGCAAGAGGAGGGTTTCATCTTGTTCACTAGTGCCGAAATATCACCCAAAGATACAGCATTGAAGGAGGACCAAGAGGAGGAGAGGGGCTCAGAGACAGTAGGGGTTCCAAACAAAGGGGGAGAGATTTTCTCTTTGATCAATTTAATTTTGTCAATGAAAAATCTCAACAATGCATTGCTGTCAGCTTCACAGAAGGCGTGATTTGAGGAGCAGGAGACACGAGAGAATTAATCGTGTCAAACAAAACTTTGGGGTTTTTCCTATTTGCTGCTACCAGTTTTCTGATGTAATCAGATCTACTGTACTCATCAACTGTGGTGGTCTCATCAACACAACTGTGGTGGTCTCATCAACACAACTGTGGTGGTCTCATCAACACAACTGTGGTGGTCTCATCAACACAACTGTGGTGGTCTCATCAACACAACTGTGGTGGTCTCATCAACACAACTGTGGTGGTCTCATCAACACAACTGTGGTGGTCTCATCAACACAACTGTGGTGGTCTCATCAACAGCGATGAGACGGTCTACAGGAGTGAGGTACAGAGGCACCATCGATCCTGTCGAGCTGCATCACCGTGTGGTTCCTGCACCGTGTCCTGCCGCAAGAAGCTGCAGCTTGAGAAGATCATTGGTCTCTCTCTCCTCCTGGGTATGCTGTACGTCTTAATACATGTGTATTTGACAATAGAAGAACTTGACTTAATACATGTGTATTTGACAATAAAAGAACGTTACTTAATACATGTGTATTTGACAATAAAAGAACTTGACTTAATACATGTGTATTTGACAATAGAAGAACTTGACTTAATACATGTGTATTTGACAATAAAAGAACTTGACTTAATACATGTGTATTTGATAATAGAAGAACTTGACTTAATACATGTGTATTTGACAATAGAAGAACTTGACTTAATACATGTGTATTTGACAATAAAAGAACTTGACTTAATACATGTGTATTTGACAATAGAAGAACTTGACTTAATACATGTGTATTTGACAATAGAAGAACTTGACTTAATACATGTGTATTTGACAATAAAAGAACTTGACTTAATACATGTGTATTTGACAATAAAAGAACTTGACTTAATACATGTGTATTTGACAATAGAAGAACTTGACTTAATACATGTGTATTTGACAATAAAAGAACTTGACTTAATACATGTGTATTTGATAATAGAAGAACTTGACTTAATACATGTGTATTTGACAATAGAAGAACTTGACTTAATACATGTGTATTTGACAATAAAAGAACTTGACTTAATACATGTGTATTTGACAATAGAAGAACTTGACTTAATACATGTGTATTTGACAATAGAAGAACTTGACTTAATACATGTGTATTTGACAATAGAAGAACTTGACTTAATACATGTGTATTTGACAATAGAAGAACTTGACTTAATACATGTGTATTTGACAATAAAAGAACTTGACTTAATACATGTGTATTTGACAATAGAAGAACTTGACTTAATACATGTGTATTTGACAATAAAAGAACTTGACTTAATACATGTGTATTTGACAATAAAAGAACTTGACTTAATACATGTGTATTTGACAATAAAAGAACTTGACTTAATACATGTGTATTTGACAATAAAAGAACTTGACTTAATACATGTGTATTTGACAATAAAAGAACTTGACTTAATACATGTGTATTTGACAATAAAATAACTTGACTTAATACATGTGTATTTGACAATAAAAGAACTTGACTTAATACATGTGTATTTGACAATAAAAGAACTTGACTTAATACATGTGTATTTGACAATAGAAGAACTTGACTTAATACATGTGTATTTGACAATAAAAGAACTTGACTTAATACATGTGTATTTGACAATAAAAGAACTTGACTTAATACATGTGTATTTGACAATAAAAGAACTTGACTTAATACATGTGTATTTGACAATAGAAGAACTTGACTTAATACATGTGTATTTGACAATAAAAGAACTTGACTTAATACATGTGTATTTGACAATAAAAGAACTTGACTTAATACATGTGTATTTGACAATAAAAGAACTTGACTTAATACATGTGTATTTGACAATAAAAGAACTTGACTTAATACATGTGTACATTAGGGACCAGTGGAAGTTACATCTCAATAGCGGAAAGTAAAGTAACAGAAATTTAAATGAAACAATGTCACGAAAATATATTAACTTATTATGATACAAATTCATAGATTAATACAAAAATAGAATACAAACACAAACTAACAATTAATTAAATAAAATAACCATTTAAACTTTGTTACATAAGTGTAGAAGAAAGTCAAGTGTTTGTTGATTTAACTTTGTATCCAGTAGTCAATATAGTGTCGTTGAATTTAAAGTAGAATTGTTGACGTGAGAGAAGATCAGTTTACAAATGTCTTCAAAACCTCTCGGGTCTCTTTTTTTATTCACCACCAGTTGAAATTCAAAATAAGATTTAAAAATGTTGTTTCTGAAAATTGCAACCACATCTCAGATGCACCTTTGACACATGAGGCTCATCTCACCTGCAAAGATGTCAGCGTTGAAGATAAGATGAAGATCAGATTAAACACAGTATTTCTCCTGGTTCAAGGTCAAAGTAGCTCAAGTTTATACTCAGATCTTCCAAGACCAATGTTATTTGGTCTGTAGACTCTGCAACACCAGAGTCCTGGACAAGTAGTACTGGACTGGACAATACTACACATATATACTTGTTACTACACTATCACAACACCAGAGTCAATTACTGGACAATACTACACATATATACTTGTTACTACACTATCACAACACCAGAGTCAAGTACTGGACAATACTACACATATATACTTGTTACTACACTATCACAACACCAGAGTCAAGTACTGGACAATACTACACATATATACTTGTTACTACACTATCACAACACCAGAGTCAAGTACTGGACAATACTACACATATATACTTGTTACTACACTATCTCAACATCAGAGTCAAGTACTGGACAATACTACACATATATACTTGTTACTACACTATCACAACACCAGAGTCAAGTACTGGACAATACTACACATATATACTTGTTACTACACTATCACAACACCAGAGTCAAGTACTGGACAATACTACACATATATACTTGTTACTACACTATCACAACACCAGAGTCAAGTACTGGACAATACTACACATATATACTTGTTACTACACTATCACAACACCAGAGTCAAGTACTGGACAATACTACACATATATACTTGTTACTACACTATCACAACACCAGAGTCAAGTACTGGACAATACTACACATATATACTTGTTACTACACTATCACAACACCAGAGTCAAGTACTGGACAATACTACACTATATATACTTGTTACTACACTATCACAACACCAGAGTCAAGTACTGGACAATACTACACATATATACTTGTTACTACACTATCACAACACCAGAGTCAAGTACTGGACAATACTACACATATATACTTGTTACTACACTATCACAACACCAGAGTCAAGTACTGGACAATACTACACATATATACTTGTTACTACACTATCACAACACCAGAGTCAAGTACTGGACAATACTACACATATATACTTGTTACTACACTATCACAACACCAGAGTCAAGTACTGGACAATACTACACATATATACTTGTTACTACACTATCACAACACCAGAGTCAAGTACTGGACAATACTACACATATATACTTGTTACTACACTATCACAACACCAGAGTCAAGTACTGGACAATACTACACATATATACTTGTTACTACACTATCACAACACCAGAGTCAAGTACTGGACAATACTACACATATATACTTGTTACTACACTATCACAACACCAGAGTCAAGTACTGGACAATACTACACATATATACTTGTTACTACACTATCACAACACCAGAGTCAAGTACTGGACAATACTACACATATATACTTGTTACTACACTATCACAACACCAGAGTCAAGTACTGGACAATACTACACATATATATACTTGTTACTACACTATCACAACACCAGAGTCAAGTACTGGACAATACTACACATATATACTTGTTACTACACTATCACAACACCAGAGTCAAGTACTGGACAATACTACACATATATACTTGTTACTACACTATCACAACACCAGAGTCAAGTACTGGACAATACTACACATATATACTTGTTACTACACTATCACAACACCAGAGTCAAGTACTGGACAATACTACACTATATATACTTGTTACTACACTATCACAACACCAGAGTCAAGTACTGGACAATACTACACATATATACTTGTTACTACACTATCACAACACCAGAGTCAAGTACTGGACAATACTACACATATATACTTGTTACTACACTATCACAACACCAGAGTCAAGTACTGGACAATACTACACATATATACTTGTTACTACACTATCACAACACCAGAGTCAAGTACTGGACAATACTACACATATATACTTGTTACTACACTATCACAACACCAGAGTCAAGTACTGGACAATACTACACATATATCCTTGTTACTACACTATCACAACACCAGAGTCAAGTACTGGACAATACTACACATATATCCTTGTTACTACACTATCACAACACCAGAGTCAAGTACTGGACAATACTACACATATATACTTGTTACTACACTATCACAACACCAGAGTCAAGTACTGGACAATACTACACATATATACTTGTTACTACACTATCACAACACCAGAGTCAAGTACTGGACAATACTACACATATATACTTGTTACTACACTATCACAACACCAGAGTCAAGTACTGGAAAATACTACACATATATACTTGTTACTACACTATCACAACACCAGAGTCAAGTACTTGAAAATACTACACATATATACTTGTTACTACACTATCACAACACCAGAGTCAAGTACTTGAAAATACTACACATATATACTTGTTACTACACTATCACAACACCAGAGTCAAGTACTTGAAAATACTACACATATATACTTGTTACTACACTATCACAACACCAGAGTCAAGTACTGGACAATACTACACATATATACTTGTTACTACACTATCACAACACCAGAGTCAAGTACTGGACAATACTACACATATATACTTGTTACTACACTATCACAACACCAGAGTCAAGTACTGGACAATACTACACACATATATACTTGTTACTACACTATCACAACACCAGAGTCAAAAACTTGAAAATACTACACATATATACTTGTTACTACACTATCACAACACCAGAGTCAAGTACTGGACAAGAATACACATATATACTTGTTACTACACTATCACAACACCAGAGTCAAGTACTGGACAATACTACACATATATATACTTGTTACTACACTATCACAACACCAGAGTCAAGTACTGGACAATACTACACATATATACTTGTTACTACACAATCACAACACCAGAGTCAAGTACTGGACAATACTACACATATATACTTGTTACTACACTATCACAACACCAGAGTCAAGTACTGGACAATACTACACATATATACTTGTTACTACACTATCACAACACCAGAGTCAAGTACTTGAAAATACTACACATATATACTTGTTACTACACTATCACAACACCAGAGTCAAGTACTTGAAAATACTACACATATATACTTGTTACTACACTATCACAACACCAGAGTCAAGTACTTGAAAATACTACACATATATACTTGTTACTATACTATCACAACACCAGAGTCAAGTACTTGAAAATACTACACATATATACTTGTTACTACACTATCACAACACCAGAGTCAAGTACTTGAAAATACTACACATATATACTTGTTACTACACTATCACAACACCAGAGTCAAGTACTTGAAAATACTACACATATACTTGGTATTACAATATCACAACACCAAGTCATTTATTATGTATTGACAATGTTGCATTGGATTATTATGTAATAATTGAAGCAAAAGTATATCTAAATTGAAAATAAGCCAATAATGGATTTATTATAACAGTTAATATTTAATTAAAAAAGACAAAATAATTAAATATAATGAATCCAATTTTTTAAATGATTAGAATAATAAAATAAAAACTTTAATAAAAACTTTAATTATTTTAAAAAATGCTTACCATAAATATTTATAACCTTGTTTTATAAATTTAAAATATCATGTTTTATGGATTTAATTAAATGATAAATATCGTTAGAAAAACAATATCTCACTTGATTCTTCTGTTTTTCTCTTAAGACTATCAAAGGCAGAAGGAGCGGACCGTCCACTAGGGGGCAGCATCACATCCTATAACGTCCATCTTCCTCCTCCTCCTCCTCCTCCCACGCGCCTGATCCATCCTGTCGCGTCACCTTCATCTTGACTGATGACGGACACGCGTATAATATTCCAGATGATGTCATGGTTCATTAATTCTCAGATGTTTTGTTTGTTTTATTTAACGACATAAAGTCACGACCATCATTTATTGAGTCCAAGTTCAGCCTCGGCACACGGTTGCCATGGAAACACAGTCTTCAGTTTAACTTCAGATATTGAATGATTTTGTTTGAAGAGTCAGGAAATGAACGCGTTGTGTTTGAAGACAAACTTTATTTAAACCTGTAAAGATGTTGATACAAACATGTCAAACTGTCATAAATCATTTCTTTGTACAAACTTGGTCCAGTTGTCAAGATGTTTGTGTGTCAGACGAGAAAAGTGTTGACAACTGTTGTGTAACTGAGGCTTGAACCCCGAGCGACCGGTTCTTCTCGTTCTCCTGCAGATCTTCGTGGTTTGAAAACGAGGCGAGATGTTGAAAAATATGTCGTTTATTTTTGCTGGAAAAAAAACTTTGAAGCAAAAACTGGACATAAGAAGAAAAACTTCATCAGGCGCCGACAAAACCTTCATTAAAGTCTAAAATAAATAAATTACAAAAATGGATTTAAATCTGAATAAATATCTGGACTTTTGTGTGTTTTCAGGTAAACAAACAACAGACGTGTCAAAAACACAAAAACCTTCAACAACAATGTCACCGAAAACTTTGAGCAGAATTAAAAATGTGACTTTAAAACGTTATAAAATCTTCACTGAAACACTGACGAGGTTCTAGTTCAGCATCGAGCGAGTGTGTGTGTTGTGACCACGTGTTCGGACGCTCCCCCCCCCTCATGGCACTACTTCATTTAAAGTCTCTTCTTCATCATCCTCTTCATCTCCTCTTCATCTTCTTCTTCATCTCCTCCTCCTTCACTCCTGCTCGTTCTTGCAGCTCTCGTCCACGTTCTCCAGCGAGTCTCCTCTCTGCACCGACAGATCCGCCGGGTCCATCATGGGCAGCGTGTTCTGCTCCGGGTTCAGCCACGGCTTCTGGTCCGGAGAGTTCTGCTGCTTCCACTCCGGGTAGTTCTGACCCGCCTTGTGGACGCATCGCATCACCTGAGCGAGCGAGAGAGAGAGAGAGAGAGAGAGAGAGTGAGTCCAGGAGGTCACGACACGCCCTCGACATGAGTCAGCAATATAGTATAATAATGATAAGTTAGAATAATATTATAATATAGCAATAAAAAAATGTATATAACATTATAATATGGAGTTTAATCAGTGCCAGAATCTTTTATTTAACATTTTAAATGTTGAAACTGGTTTTATTTGTCTAATGAAACATTGTTTTGAAGCATTTGTTTTTATTAAAAAAAGAAAATGTATATATATATAATATTTTAAAAGGTTGAATTTTATTTGTATAACCTTTTGAATATTTTTTTTAATTGTAAAAATAAAAAAACATACACATGATACGTTAAAATAATAATACAAAAATATACTTTTTCTAAATACAAAATCTTTAAATATAGATAAATGTATTTAATGCAAAAAATAAAATTTGACAATTTTATATTCAATTTAAAAGATTATGAATTAAAATAAATTGATTTTAGAAAAAAATATTTTAAAATGAATAGAATTAAATCGTCAAACTTTGTAGAAAATAAAGGTTTATTTCTGAAAATATTCAAATCCTTGTTATTAAATTATTTAATAAAGTTAAAACTTTCAAACCAGAAAATATTGATTTAAATCGGAATCAAATTATTCAATAAAAACAAATCTTTAATATAGAAATGTATTAAGGAAATTATTTTTAAAACATTTTCAACCTTTTAGAAATTACTGATTTTAATTATTTAATTAAAACAAATTAAACATTTATTATATAAAATGAATTACATCTTAATTTTCTTTCAATAAAAATAAAAAGTCAACATTTTAAAGTGAAACATCTGACGCTGAAGTTCTACCAGAACCGGACTCACGGGTCACATGTGAGCAACGATGGAACTCGTGGACTTTAACGTCACGATCCAGTCGAGTCCATCAGAACTTTTCTCCTCCGGTGTTGACAGAACCGGGTCACGACAGCTTCGTCCTCCGGGACGTTTGGCATCAAACAAATGTTCCAGAACTTTCCCCGAGGACTGAGCGTTCTGATCCTAGACTTGAGGTCACGACCTTTGACCCGTCACATCATCGGACGTTTCTAAAGTACGACTTTAAACAAACGACTTCCATCGTCACGACAACATTCATCACTGCAGCAACACATGGTCATCGATTAGGAATCCTCACCGGTGAGACCCCGGGAAGCTGGGACACTAAAGACGCTGCCCCCGCGACCCGACCCGGGGTCGAGCATGAACTGATGCAGTTCTGGTCGTTTTATTATAATGTGTTTGACTCTCGAGGTTCACTTTGAGCAGCAGGTTCTGCTTCAGTGAAGTCAACACGTGAATAAAAAATTCAACCATAAACCAGACAAATCCATGTTAACGACAGCAAGTGACCGACCAGCGGTTTCACACCCACAACTCCAGCACTAAAGAGTCAACACAACAAGTTAAGTTAGGGATTGAAAGTTGGATTTTCATGAATAATAAACCCTTATTTTGACTTAATAATTATTGTTATTTTAATTAATAACAATAATTATATTATTATAATTATTCTAAATTTAAGGCAAAAAACAGATCAAAGAAAAACAACATTATTGGGAATTTTCACCCTTTAATTAATATCGCGAGTCAAAATAAACGACTCGATGATCTCGACTCGTAAACATTTATTCGTAGTCGTTTATCTTGTTTATAAAAGTATTTTTATGATGTTTTATAAGGATGTGTTTTAATTAACAAACTAGTTTAAAAAACTTCTATTTTATTTTCCATGCGTCTTAAAGTTGATATTTTAGTGAGATTTTTTACATTAACAAAGATTTAAAGTAGAAACATTTTCACTTATTTTAACATTAAGTTCATTCGTTTTTTTCACTAATGTCATCTTGAAGGAACGACCGTCGGATGAAAACAGTCGCGATAAATGATTCGTTTTTCACTCGTTTTCACGAGTTTACAGTTTATTTCAAGAGTAAAGTCGACGAGTCAAGAGTCGCTGATGTCGTTCAGACATTAATAATCGATAGAACTCTAAGTAGATGTTCATGTCGACATGTTGAAATGTAAACATGTCAAGAGTTTAAGATAAGATAAGGAACAGAGATAAACCAATGTCAACAATAATAGTTAAATTGAGTTCAATTCAAGTGTTTGGTGAAAGAAAAACAAACTCATAGATAATGAAGTTAGTTTGAGTGAAAAGATAATAAAACACTTTTACTTCTGGTTAAAAATAACATTTTGCTCTTCGTTTGATTTGAGTTCACAAACTCTCGAGTCCCGGCGACTTGAACATCATCCGAGTCGTGAATAAAACAATGGCGAGTATTTGTCGAGTCACACTTGAAGTTTCACGAAGAAACAGAGAAACAGGTTCGACCAGTTCCACTGAGACTTCATCAGCAACTCTCCCTGCTCTGGTGTTTCTATGGCTGCCATTGTCCTCGCACACAACAGAGCTCACACGCCTTGATACACACACACCTCACACACACCCCTCACACACACACCCCTCACACACACACACACACACACACACCTCACCTTGGGAGCCAGGACGTGCGACGCCTTGTTGACCAGCCACTTGGGAAGATTTCCTGAACATTGAAGAAGAAGAAGTTAAGTTTCAATGAAGTCCCTCTGAGGGCCGTGACCTTTGACCTTCACCTTTAGGGTCGGCCTGCGACAGGTAGATGAAGGTGCATCTGTTGGGGCCCAGAGGCTTGATGTAGTAGCCCGTGATGATGGAGATGGCTCGGACCAGGCCTTTGGTCGGAGGGAAATCCTGAGGAGATGAAATACAAATGAATAAACCACACGACCACCTTTCCAGGGTGTCCCACCATTGCCCCAGTATTTTTAAAACCAATCATTTAGTTAAATATTTGATCAACTTTTTCACTCATGGATGCAAATGTCCTGCGACGACTTATGGAGACTTTTGTCTTTAGCAAGTTGAAATATTTTTACTTTACTTTTGATTTTACTTGATAATTACAAGTGAACAAAAATATTCTAAAGTAAAATTTGAATCAAAAACATTTAAAAGACACGAACGCAGAAACAAAACAACAGAATCTTTTTTCACAAACATTTCTTTTCGTGTCTCGTTGTGTTTGAAAAGTAAAGTTCTACTTCATTTGGTGCTGCGCCCTCTAACCGCTTCGCTATTGGTTCATCCTCGAGGCCCTTCATCGTCTCTAAACCAATAGCGAAGCGGTTAGAGGGCACAGCACCAATTCGTAGAACCTGAGATTATGATCATAACTCAGGGTTTTTTTGTCCTTTTTCCATGTTTAATTGTAAAAAAGAAACAAACGAAAAATCCTTCAAAAACTGCCTGAAACACAGAAGTGACTCCAGGAACACCAGCAACAGACAAACACACACGACTAGTTATTAAGCAACAGACAAACACACACGACTAGTTATTAAGCAACAGACAAAACACACACGACTAGTTATTAAGCAACAGACAAACACACACGACTAGTTATTAAGCAACAGACAAACACACACGACTAGTTATTAAGCAACAGACAAACACACACGACTAGTTATTAAGCAACAGACAAACACACACGACTAGTTATTAAGCAACAGACAAACACACACGACTAGTTATTAAGCAACAGACAAACACACACGACTAGTTATTAAGAAACAGACAAATACACACGACTAGTTATTAAGCAACAGACAAACACACACGACTAGTTATTAAGCAACAGACAAATACACACGACTAGTTATTAAGCAACAGACAAACACACACGACTAGTTATTAAGCAACAGACAAACACACACGACTAGTTATTAAGCAACAGACAAACACACACGACTAGTTATTAAGCAACAGACAAACACACACGACTAGTTATTAAGCAACAGACAAACACACACGACTAGTTATTAAGCAACAGACAAACACACACGACTAGTTATTAAGCAACAGACAAACACACACGACTAGTTATTAAGCAACAGACAAACACACACGACTAGTTATTAAGCAACAGACAAACACACACGACTAGTTATTAAGCAACAGACAAACACACACGACTAGTTATTAAGCAACAGACAAACACACACGACTAGTTATTAAGCAACAGACAAACACACACGACTAGTTATTAAGCAACAGACAAACACACACGGTTATTAAGCAAGACACACACACGACTAGTTATTAAGCAACAGACAAACACACACGACTAGTTATTAAGCAACAGACAAACACACACGACTAGTTATTAAGCAACAGACAACACACACACGACTAGTTATTAAGCAACAGAAAACAGACAAACACACACGACTAGTTATTAAGCAACAGACAAACACACACGACTAGTTATTAAGCAACAGACAAACAAACACACGACTAGTTATTAAGCAACAGACAAACACACACGACTAGTTATTAAGCAACAGACAAACACACACGACTAGTTATTAAGCAACAGACAAACACACACGACTAGTTATTAAGCAACAGACAAACACACACGACTAGTTATTAAGCAACAGACAAACACACACGACTAGTTATTAAGCAACAGACAAACACACACGACTAGTTATTAAGCAACAGACAAACACACACGACTAGTTATTAAGCAACAGACAAACACACACGACTAGTTATTAAGCAACAGACAAACACACACGACTAGTTATTAAGCAACAGACAAACACACACGACTAGTTATTAAGCAACAGACAAACACACACGACTAGTTATTAAGCAACAGAAACACACGACTAGTTATTAAGCAACAGACAAACACACACGACTAGTTATTAAGCAACAGACAAACACACACGACTAGTTATTAAGCAACAGACAAACACACACGACTAGTTATTAAGCAACAGACAAAACACAATAGTTATTAAACACACGACTAGTTATTAAGCAACAGACAAACACACACGACTAGTTATTAAGCAACAGACAGACAAACACACACGACTAGTTATTAAGCAACAGACAAATACACACGACTAGTTATTAAGCAACAGACAAACACACACGACTAGTTATTAAGCAACAGACAAACACACACGACTAGTTATTAAGCAACAGACAAACACACACGACTAGTTACTGAACGTGGGACAAAGAAAATGTCTTTTATAATATTTGGGGAAAGAAAAGAGTTTTTATTGAAGAAGATCAAGATTGTTTTGTAATTGTAGAAGTTAGTGTGCGTGTGTGTGTGTGTGTGTGTGTGTGTGTGTGTGTGTGTGTGTGTGTGTTTTACCGGGTGCTTGACGGAGAAGTTGATGATGGTATATTCCTCGTCCGTTGCCTGCCATGATCGCAGCGTCACAACGTCTCTGTTCGTGATCGGGTTCGGACACAACCCTGTAGAAACACAGTCATGCAAAAGCGTTTTATTATTTATTATTAGACGCTACACAGTATTTTTAATTGAGCAGATTCATGTTGACGCGTCTTCACATTAAGACCTTATGAATAAATAAACTTTACTAAAAGATAATTGTGTGAATGCTGGGAAGCGTTAAAAGACAAAAAATAGAGATCCTGTTTTCTTCTGACCTAAACTTTGATCAATTCAACTTGTTTCCGAAATGCAGGCTATGTTTTATCTTTCTTTAATCTCTTCCACCCTTTCTTCTATTCCTCTTTTTCTACCCCATTCATTTCAATGGGGAAAATCTTTAACTCATGTTTCAACTCCTTCCACTCTGACCTACTTATTCCACTACTACTTCTACTGCTAATTCTACTATTACTTTTAATGTTCTAATACTTCTACTATTACTAGCAATTCCACTTCTTCTACTTTAACTACTAATTCCACTAATACTTCACCACTACTACTAATACTACTACTACTTATTCCACTTCTTCTACATTAACTACTAATTCCACTAATACTTCCACCACTACTTCTACTACCAATACTACTACTACTAATTCTACTACTACTTATTCCACTTCTTCTACATTAACTACTAATTCCACTAATACTTCCACCACTACTACTAATACTACTACTACTTATTCCACTTCTTCTACATTAACTACTAATTCGAATAATACTTGCACCACTACTTCTACTACCAATACTACTACTACTAATTCTACTAATACTTATTCCACTTCTTCTACATTAACTACTAATTCCACTAATACTTCCACCACTACTACTAATACTACTACTACTTATTCCACTTCTTCTACATTAACTTCTAATTCCACTAATACTTCCACCACTACTTCTACTACCAATACTACTACTACTAATTCTACTACTACTTATTCCACTTCTTCTACATTAACTACTAATTCCACTAATACTTCCACCACTACTACTAATACTACTAATACTTATTCCACTTCTTCTACATTAACTACTAATTCGAATAATACTTGCACCACTACTTCTACTACCAATACTACTACTACTAATTCGAATAATACTTATTCCACTTCTTCTACATTAACTACTAATTCCACTAATACTTCCACTACTACTTCTACTACTACTACTTCTACTTTTACTACTAATTCTACTACTACTTTTACGTTTCTAATACTTCTAATTCCACTTCTTCTACTTTAACTACCAACTACTACTACTTCATCTTCAGCACAGCAGGTTCAACATTCACACTGCATTTTCTTCTGGAAATACACTCTTTCTAGTTACACTATTATTATTGTGTCAATATGTGACTTTATACGCAACATTTCAACATCATTACTTAATATAAAAAACATTTATATGACTATAAATGTTTTATACAAAGTAAGTAAAATTCAGGATAATATTAATAAATGGTTTCAGACCCTGACCTCTTGATTTAATAGGACAAGATTTTAAATGATAGAATATAATTTTCATCATCTTGTCATGATTTTTGTTGAAGGTTAAGAACATAAATGTGTTTTAAGTTAAAGAAGATTTTTTACTATGGATTCAAGTGAAGACGCAGTAAAAAAAGCCAGGTTTGCGTTTCTAAAAAAGTGTTTTTCCTTCACATTTCTCATTAGGTTAGGTTAGGTAGAACTTTATTGATCCCTCAGGAGCCACAGCATAAAAACATTAAAAACCAGTTGTGAGTCGCGTGAAAACAGATCCTCGAAGCCTGTCTGTGAGTCCGACCTTGTTATGATAATAAATAGCTCAGAGACTCTCTCTCCCTCGAGGCCGAGTCCCTCGACGCCCCGAGTCCAACAACAACACAAGTTTAAAAATGGAGGATAAAAAACAAAACAAAGGGTTTCATTTGAAGCTCAACGTCATCGTGTGGATTCAACACAACGACATCTCGAGTCTTACTTTAACTTGAGGAGATAATAGATTCATCATCATCGCAGTGAAACTTGAATTAAGAAACTTCACTTTCTTTTAAAGTCAAACTCTAAAGTTTTCCCGTCACCCCCTCATTCTAAATAACACTAGAATAAAAGTAAAAATGGTTTTGTTTACGTCAGAAATAGTTTCAGTAGATGATTTAACTTTTAGTTCAATATTATTTCACTGAGATACGAGATTAACAGTCGTTATCTTGATTAATATTTGTTTTGACTTCCCGCTATGCACCTGTAGAACCCTTTAAGATTGTGAATTAAAACTGTGTGTCGACACTTGTTTACACTTGTTTACACTTGTTTACACTTGTTTACACTTGTTTACACTTGTTTACAACCTGACGCTTCAATTATTTCACTTCAAACTCCAACTTTTACGAGAGAAACATTGATAAAAACATTTGAAAATGTTAGTAGAAAGTTGTTTTCCTGAGATCTTATCACAACATTGTTTGTCGTGTCACAACATTGCTTTGTTTGTACTTGAAGGCATCATTATTATTAGATTATTACAATGCTAATGCTAATGCTAACAAGTCAATACAAACGGGAACTATTCGTTTTTCTTTGTCTTTTAAACAAGTTATTTCCACTAATAAATGTACTCGATTAAAAATAACTATTGAAAATACTAAAATATGTACTTTTTTAACGTTTACTCGCCATTTTGTTGACACATAAATCGTGTAGAACTGAACTATACATTCATTACACACAGATGTGTTCATTTAAAACAACAATTTGAGTGGGTTTTTAATGTTTGATCACATTTTTTAAACCAACCTTTTCAATAAACGAAGAGTTTTTATAGTTAACAATGAGCTACAATAGCTTTTTGGATCGAGCGAGACGCCGTCGTTGACAATTGATTCAATCATTTCGTGTTTTTAACGCAATAAACATTATTATTTTGTATTAAAAGAGACTCACATGAATAATATCCCACGTCAGCATTAGTAGAAAGCCTGGCGATGTCAAAACTGTCGCCGGTCGTTGGATCCCATTCCTTTCGGTACCGTCCATCGTGGATGACGTCATACATGGTCGCGGCCGAAACGTCGTTGATCGTCATTTTACACTAAATTAATTAAAAAACAAACGTTAATAAATCTCGACGTTTCTTTCAAAAGTGCTGTTGAAGGACCGACCTTGATCTTGTGGATCTTGGAGGAGTTCTTCTTGTTCTTCACCACTTCCGCCCACACCTGCATCCCGTCCTCGTCGAACTTCTTGGTCCAGTTGTCCACGTTCACGCACTGATGCCTGAAGGTCCGGAAGTCCTCGTCGTCCGGGAGAATGCTCTTGACCGACATGTTGCTGTGGCTTCACCTGCTCAGGTAAGTGCGGTTCCGAGAGTTGGTGTCACAGGTGTGTGTGGTTCGGTTCCGCTGCGAGGCGACGGTTATAAAGGCTCGGGTCGCCGATCCGGTTCAGCAGGATTCGTTTCTGTCGAATTCCTGAGTCCATTCCTGAAACCACGACTCCCGGTGACGTCACGGCACTTCCTGTCGACAGGTGAGCCGCGAGCCTGGAGCGAGACTCACGCGCGTGTTTAAACAAACCAGGTGTTCACGAAAGTTGTGTTTGTGTCAAAAACACACTTTCGATTGTGTTACTTTGTCACGAACACAACTTTGATGCGAGTGTGTGTCGGTGGGCGTGGTCACGTTTGTGAGTCATAGTGACGTTTCAAAACCTGTGCGTTGATGACGTCACTGACTGAACTTAATCCATCACGTTTTGTGTGTTAGTATCTGTTACAAAGTGTTTATAAAACGTCTGCTTTTTAATTATATAATTATTATATTAATATATAATATAAATATATAATATAATATTATATATTATAATTTATAATGATTTTCTTTAGTTTCAGAACATGCTTTACATAAAAACGAAAGATATTAATTAAAAAAACAAAACAATAGTAACAACAATGTGATAAAAGACAATAGAAATTCTAGTTTATTAAATTGTATATTAGATTAATACACAGTAAAATGATTAAAGAAAAGTATAATCGATGAATCTAGATAAGAATAAAGTATAAACAGTAATTTGGTCACTTTGAAAACGTCACAACATTTAACACATCCTCATAAACTTGTCTTTTTGTCGCTAAAGCAGCAAAACGCAAGATTGAAAATATTGTTTCTTGCTCCCCCGACAGTCAGAACAGTGTAACTGCAATGTTGCAAACTCCTTGTTGCTCAGTTGTCAAATACTGCATGTTCTATATTACCATTTACAAAACTAGTTGTTTTTATCTTCATGGTAACTTCAAAGTTGTTTGATTTCGTAAGAAACGTATTAAATATAAATACATATAAACATAAACAAATAAAGTAGCAGAATATCATAGTTTATTTGTTAGTGTAGAAGAAAGTCAAGTGTTTTTAGTTAACTTTGTAGACATAAGGCAATATAGTGTCAGTTTGAACTAAATGTCTACAAAATTGTTGAATTTTGAGTGACCAACTTTAAAATGTCTTCAAAACCAACAGTTGAAATTAAAAATAAGTTTAATAATAATTCAAAATGTTGTTTCTGAAAATTGCAACAACATCTCAGATGCACCTTTGACACACGAGGCACTTGTTGTGAAATCTTCACCTACAAAGATGTCAGCGTTGAAGATAAGATGAAGATCAGATTAAACAGAGTGTTTCTCCTGGTTCAAGGTCAAAGTAGCTCAAGTTTAATTCAGATCTTCGAAGACCAACGTCAAACAAAAAGAAGAAGATATTTTCTCACAGATGTTGCATCTTCAGTCCGACATGACTGTGGCTCAGAAGTGCGAAACACTAATTTGCAAACTCTGAAAGAAATGTACAATTTGCTTAAAGAGTTTGTAAATGTGTCTAAAGTTTGTTAATTTGATGTAATAGATTGTAACTGTGTCTAAAAAGTTTGTAAATGTGTTTCAAGAGTTTGTAAAAGTGTTTCAAGAAGTTTTCTAAAAAAAGTTTGTAAATTTGATTCGAGTTTGTAAATGTGTCTAAAGTTTGTTAATTTGATTTAATAGATTGTAACTGTGTCTAAAAAGTTTGTAAATGTGTTTCAAGAGTTTGTAAATGTCTCTAAAAAGTTTGTAAATTTGATTCGAGTTTGTAAATGTGTCTAAAGTTTGTTAATTTAATAGATTGTAACTGTGTCTGAAAAGTTTTTAAATGTGTTTCAAGAGTTTGTAAATGTTTCAAGAGTTTGTAAATGTGTCTAAAAAGTTTGTAAATTTGATTCGAGTTTGTAAATGTGTCTAAAGTTTGTTAATTTGATTTAATAGATTGTAACTGTGTCTAAAAAGTTTGTAAATGTGTTTCAAGAGTCTGTAAAAGTGTTTCAAGAGTTTGTAAATGTCTCTAAAAAGTTTGTAAATTTGATTCGAGTTTGTAAATGTGTCTAAAGTTTGTTAATTTAATAGATTGTAACTGTGTCTGAAAAGTTTTTAAATGTGTTTCAAGAGTTTGTAAATGTGTCTAAAAAGTTTGTAAATTTGATTCGAGTTTGTAAATGTGTCTAAAGTTTGTTAATTTGATTTAATAGATTGTAACTGTGTCTAAAAAGTTTGTAAATGTGTTTCAAGAGTCTGTAAAAGTGTTTCAAGAGTTTGTAAATGTCTCTAAAAAGTTTGTAAATTTGATTCGAGTTTGTAAATGTGTCTAAAGTTTGTTAATTTAATAGATTGTAACTGTGTCTGAAAAGTTTTTAAATGTGTTTCAAGAGTTTGTAAATGTGTCTAAAAAGTTTGTAAATTTGATTCAAGAGGTGGAAAAGTGTTTCAAGAGTTTGTAAATGTGTCTAAAGTTTGTTAATTTGATTTAATAGATTGTAACTGTGTCTAAAAAGTTTGTAAATTTGATTCAAGAGTTTGTAAATGTGTCTAAAAAGTTTGTAAATTTGATTCAAGAGGTGGAAAAGTGTTTCAAGAGTTTGTAAATGTGTCTAAAGTTTGTTAATTTGATTTAATAGATTGTAACTGTGTCTAAAAAGTTTGTAAAATTGCTTCAAGAGTTTGTAAATGTGTCTAAAAAGTTTGTAAATTTGATTCAAGAGTTGGAAAAGTGTTTCAAGAGTTTCTAAATGTGTCTAAAGTTTGTTCATTTTATTTAATAGATTTTAACTGTGTCTGAAAAGTTTGTAAATGTGTCTAAAAAGTGTGTACATTTGATTTTGAACTCCTGAGCCACCGTACTGGTCAATGTGGTAATAGATTGTTTGAATAAATGTTCAGTAACAGAAATAATGCTCAAGAAGGTGTTTTTCAAACCACGTGGACACAAAGAATGCGACTCGTCGTTCATGTTGAAATACGTGTTACATCAGCAGTTTCACTCGAGCCAGTGTCGTCACAGATGATTGACACCATTCAACGTTGGTGAAATATCTTTATTTGTTCCATGTGACAGGCCTACAGTCGTGTTTCACTGACTCTCCTTTTAAACATCAGATAATAGTTGAACACAAACACGAGTAGACAGCAGTTGTTGTTTTCTTCTTTGAAATGGACACGATCCAGAATAACAAAGAATTTAAGTCTGGAGGCTGAGAAGAGCGGTTAAAATGTGCAGTAATTAAATAGTTAAAATCACCTTGTAAGTCTAACTAAGCTGCAGCACATGGTTGGCAGGTTAGTGTGTGTGTGTGTGTGTGTGTGTAAGTGTGTGTGTAAGTGTGTGTGCGTGTGACTGATCGCACAAACTTATAAGACAAGAAAACATCGTGGCCCAGCAGATACCAAATCAAAACAAAGACATGCATCTCATGGATTTTTGGTCAAGCGTACAATGTTATTTATATGTCGAGTAACAAAATAAATAAACACATAAAACCCAAACAAGCAAAAGTATCTGCGATGTTTGTACAGCAGGAGTGTTAGTCGGCGGCTCTCGGAACCAAGAAGCGGGTGTTCTCTCTCTCGATTCCCTCAACCAACAAGGCATCTGTGTTGTTGTCCCAGTGTGCAGGGGGAGCATGCTGTTCTAGTTCTAGTGAGGGATCAATGAACCGAGGGACGAGTCCTCGCCGGAGTCAACGAGTCAACATCTACGACTACAGATATGTTCGGGTCAGCGAAGTGGTCGTCCCGGCTAGAAGTGTCTAGAAGTGTCTAGAAGTGTCTAGAAGCGCCTAGAAGCGCCTAGAAGCGTCTAGAAGCGTCTAGAACTGTCTAGAAGCGCCTAGAAGCGTCTAGAACTGCTAGAAGCGTCTAGAAGCGTCTAGAAGCGTCTAGAACTGCTAGAAGCGTCTAGAACTGCTAGAAGCGTCTAGAACTGCTAGAAGCGTCTAGAACTGCTAGAAGCGTCTAGAACTGCTAGAAGCGTCTAGAACTGCTAGAAGCGTCTAGAACTGCTAGAAGCGTCTAGAACTGCTAGAAGCGTCTAGAACTGCTAGAAGCGTCTAGAAGCGTCTAGAACTGTCTAGAAGCGTCTAGAACTGTCTAGAAGCGTCTAGAACTGCTAGAAGCGTCTAGAACTGCTAGAAGCGTCTAGAAGCGTCTAGAACTGCTAGAAGCGTCTAGAACTGCTAGAAGCGTCTAGAACTGCTAGAAGCGTCTAGAAGCGTCTAGAAGCGTCTAGAACTGCTAGAGCGTCTAGAACGTCTAGAAGCGTCTAGAACTGCTAGAGTCTAGAACGTCTAGAAAGCGTCTAGAAGCGTCTAGAACTGTCTAGAAGCAGAACTGCTAGAAGCGTCTAGAACTGCTAGAAGCGTCTAGAACCGCTAGAAGCGTCTAGAAGCGTCTAGAACTGCTAGAAGCGTCTAGAAGCGTCTAGAACTGCTAGAAGCGTCTAGAACTGCTAGAAGCGTCTAGAACTGCTAGAAGCGTCTAGAACTGCTAGAAGCGTCTAGAAGCGTCTAGAAGCGTCTAGCCTAGAACGCCCTAGAGGCGTCTAGAACTGCTAGAGCGTCTAGAACTGCAAGAAGCGTCTAGAACTGTCTAGAAGCGTCTAGAACTGTCTAGAAGCGTCTAGAACTGTCTAGAAGCGTCTAGAACTGTCTAGAAGCGTCTAGAACTGCTAGAAGCGTCTAGAAGCGTCTAGAAGCGTCTAGAATGGCGCTAGAAGGCGTCTAGAACTGCCTAGAAGCGTCTAGAATGCGTCTAGAAGCGCTCTAGAACTGCTAGAAGCGTCTAGAAGCTGCTAGAAAGCGTCTAGAGCGTCCTAGAACTGCTAGAAACGTCTAGAACTGCTAGAAGCCGTCTAGAACGCTCTAGAAGCGTCTAGAACCGCCTAGAACTGCTAGAAGCGTCTAGAACTGCTAGAAGCGTCTAGAACTGCTAGAAGCGTCTAGAACTGCTAGAAGCGTCTAGAACTGCTAGAAGCGTCTAGAACTGTCTAGAAGCGTCTAGAACTGCTAGAAGCGTCTAGAACTGCTAGAAGCGTCTAGAAGCGTCTAGAACTGTCTAGAAGCCGTCTAGAACGTCAGAAGGTGTCTAGAAGCGTCTAGAACCGTCTAGAACTGCTAGAAGCGTCTAGAACTGCTAGAAGCAAAGCGTCTAGAACTGTCTAGAAGCGTCTAGAACTGCTAGAACGTCTAGACAGCGTCTAGAAGCGTCTAGAGCGTCTAGAACTCCTAGAACGTCTAGACGCGAGCGCACTCTGAAGGAAACAAGATCATCTCACGCGATAACAATATTGACAACGTCACTAAGAATGTGTGCAAATAAACCCGGAAGCGTTAATTCAGTCGGCGAGCGTCGATGATGATGATGATGATGCCATGCAGCCGGAGGACGATCGCCGTGGCAACGTGTGACGGTTATTTTTGAAGACGGTGATGCACATCAGCACGGTTACTCCGAGAAGTCACTGAGTGGAGGGTGAGGAGGGGGGAGGAGGGGGAGGAGCGAGAGAGTGGCCACTGAGAGACAAGCTGTTGGCGGGCGGGGGGGAGGCGAGCTGGACTAGCACGAGCAGCTGCTCTCCGTCACCGTCATCTCGGGCTGCTTCTCTAGTTTGATGTCGATCACTGGAGGGTCGGTCAGGAAAGATGACTCGACGACGTCACAAACATTTCAAGGATTATTTCAACACTTTAGACTTTATTAGTAACTTTTTCAGCTTCTCTCAGTGTAAACTGTGTTCCTGATGTTTGAAGTCGCTTTATAGTCATTTTATAGTTTATTACCGTCGATGCTCGTCATAAAAGGATGAGACAAATAAACGCAAACATTAAATTATAATCCTTTTTCCCCCCTTTTGTTAAATTATAACAATCTTTTGGTTTAATTCAAATTATTGCGATATCTTTTCCCCCCAAGATATCAAAAGCCAACAGCTCTGTATCGATATTTAACAAAAGTGTATTTATTTTCTTTTGACATTTTTATTCATAGTAATTATATGGTTTGTGTTTTAAAATCATTCCATTTTTTTTTAAATGAACAATTAACAGTCAAATACTCAAAGTGTTTATTCATTTGTGTGCTGTGATTAAAGTCTTGTGACAACAAACCCAGAAAGAAAGTCCAGCAGCTTCTGAAGCTGATGTTTGGTTTCATCAGTGACGCGTCGATGAGACTCGTAAGAAACACGAGTCGTTTGATCTGCAGTTTGAAATCTGGACTTTTACTCGTGTTCATCTAATTTGTCTGATATTAAGATGTAACTGCGTCGAATGTTTACCGAGGATTGTTTTTGTACAAACAAATGATTTTAAACAAACAATATATTGTTGTTCCTATTATTATTATTATTATTATTATTACATTATAATTATTATCCGTCCTTTAATTGAATGAACATCTTTGTAGTTCCTCAGTTGAAGATGATTTTAAACGTGAAGAGGCTCTAGAAACATAATTGAGGACATTATTACAATGAAAATAAAGATTATCCTAAAAACACTTAAACGTCTTGAGAAGATTTATTAGTTTTAATCATGTTTCATTTACTAATTAACTTTTGTTGGGATTTATGTGAAACAATTTATCTCCAGACATTGATGTTGGCATTTAAATGTTTTTAAATATATGTATTTGCGATGAAGTTACGCTGCTGGAGTGAAAGAACCGTAAAGAAGAGAGTGATGATCGTGAGTCATGTAAAGACTCTAAAGAAAGGATACTGTCCTCTTTGCTCTTCTCTGGTGCGTTGTCCATCCCCGGCAGAGCAGCAGCGACTCGGCGGAACAGCTGCGAACACAATCGACTTTTAGAAAATCTATGATACTTTCACGACTCAAACGTTTCTAGCTTGAGAAAAGAGAAACACTATGTTTGGAACACGTGGAGACTTAAGGTGCTCGACTCAAATGATTCTCATGAAGACTTTGTTGAAGCAGATTCAGAATTTATCATTAGAGGCAAACACTGTGAGAGTTCATCGAGTTCACATACTGGGTAGAAAACATACTTTCATGCATTTGTTTGTACTGGAAAGATGGACATAACCATAATCAAAAGGTGTAGATTTACGCCCGATTTTGAACCGTATTTAACCACTTGATGATGAAACAAACGACTATAGTTTGAGGATTTCTGTGAGATCCACGTCAAAGTGTTTCCGTTTCAGAGAAAGACTAAACAAAATAAGCCACGGAGGCGAGACTAGAGCGTTTTAAATCATGTATAAACGTTTTCATGCAGTCAGAGCTGGTGACGTGAAGAACATCTACACAGTGGTGTTTATTCCGGGGGTTACGTTCCAAAAACCTTATTTTTTACTTCTTTAAATTAAGAACTTTTATTTCAACTTGCAAAAATCAATAACTTTCTCAGTAACAGTGACCTGAACAGCTCCCACAACGCTTTGCCGCCCAGCCGACCAATCACAGCTGTCGATCAATCCTGACATAGCAACATAGAATTTAAAAACATTATTGTAGCGTCCGGTTGTCATTAAATATATCGGTGTGGAGAAAGGCATCATGGGAGTTCACCGTTTTGTTGCACGATAAGTAAGTTGTGTGTAGTAGTTCTCTCTCTAAATGATGTTGTTGTGTTCAAGTGTAACTGCTGTATGTTTGTAACACAGCGAACAAAGACAAGAAGCTTTGATACAACTGGACAGAAGACTAGAGCATTCAAACGTGAACAGTTCCACATAAATCCAACATGAATCTTCTACATGCAGATGGAAGATCATCAGATCGGTTGACCCGGGGCGGCCAAGAGAAGTGAGAGAGGCGAGGCCGACACACACACACACACACACACTCAACTACCGTGAACAGCAGAGTCTCTACCTGTTTGACATTGTAGCCAGTCTTTGCGCTGGTTTCAATGAACATGACATTCAGTTCCTTAGCTCTCTGCTCGCCCTCCTCCGTGGTGATCTGTCTGCTCAGGTGAAGGCAGAGAGGGACGAACAGACAGGTATGGAAGGAGCCGACAGAGGAGGAGGAGGAAGAGAGAAGCAGAGGTTTGCTCAACGTTTAAATCGTCTTTTGGTGAGAGAAAAGAAAAGTGTTAGTGAAGCTATAATCGACGCTGAAGGTGGATCGAAGAGAAGGATGAAAGGAAAGAGAGATCATTCAAACCAGTCGCTCACATCACGACAGCATGGAGGAGCTGGACCTTCCTGACCTACACATGACCTCTGACCCATGTATAGATACATATAGATAGATAGATATATAGGACTAGTTTCCCAGAGAACGCCTGCTGCGTCTAGACACCAACCTGTTTGACGTTATAACCAGCCTTGGCACTCGTCTCTATGTACATCACATTGAGCTCGCGAGCTTTCCTCTCTGCCGCCTCAACAGACACTTGCCTGCCGGGGTCCCGGGGAAGGGAGTGATGAAATGAAGGAAAGACACGTAAACAAATAACAAAATAAATCAAAATGACACGGAGAAAATGGATTAGGAGAAGACACTCGAAAGAAAATTAAGGAAAATAAGTGCAGTATAAAAACAATTACAATGATTTAGGTGCCTTTTGTGTTATTTTAAAATGCGACAATGGAATATTTACACATGAACAGAGGAAAATGGAAAACTGAGAAGTGAATTCAGAGTTTAAAACGTAATGTTACAAGAACGTTTTTGACAACATTCAAATGTTTTAAAACAATAAGTGTGTTTTTCTGATTTGATTTACTTAATCATGCACATTACTGTCAAATACATCTTTTTAAAATCCACATTCACAAGTCATCTTCACTAATATTCAATACTTAAGTATTCAATAACAGTTCCTTTAAAACACATACGTTAAGGTAAAACAACACTGACGTATTAAAGGAGAACCTCTTGTTAAATGCAAGAGTCGTCGCGGCTCCTTCAGATCACACCACACGTCTACACATCGACAGTGACTTGAGAAAGTGATCGAATGAGGAAGTGAGGACAGAAAGTCACCTCATGGGTAGATTAACTGTAACTGAAAGAACTGACAGTAGCTTAACTTGACAACTTCATGTTCTATTGTTTACTGTTCAGTGACCTTTTTAAAGAGTTTGTTCAACCAAACGGACCAGGATCAGGGTTTAGGAACAGGTTGGTTAGGAACAGAACGAACATTCTGTGAGGATGTAACATGTCTGACGTGTCTCTAGTCGTACATGAACGACAACACGTGTGACAACGTACCTCTTATCTGCCAGGTCCGTTTTGTTTCCGACGAGCATGATAATGACATCACTTCCCCTCTCTGTTCTGACGTCATCAATCCACTTTGACGTTTGTTGGAATGAATTTAAATCTGCAGATCCAAACAAAAGAAAAAGGTGTCAAAACGCCGCCGTTCCTGGTGTTTTCAGTTCAGTTTAATGAGCATTTTAGTGTTTCACACAACTTGAACATTACTTGTGTGTTAGTAGGAAACTGGTCAGCAATCAAAAGTGTAAAGGAAAGAACAGGCACAGACTTGATAAAAAATAGGTTTTGATATCATCCCCCCTCTAGACCTAAGACTAATCTAGAAGAAAGTTCATCCCTGACTCACTGGTGATGTCATAAACTACCACTGCAATGGTAGAGTCGCGGATGTAGCTGGGAATAAGGCTACGAAAACGCTCCTGTCCAGCAGTGTCCCACAGCTGGAGTCGGACCTGAGGAGTGGAACGGAGCAGAAGAAAAAAAGGATTTGGAGATAAAGAGGTGATAGGCAGGTTTTTAAAAGTGGAAACTGGACGACACATAAAGGAACTGCGAGCTAAGCAGTGGAGATGAAGGTGACTGTTGATGGAGGATGAGGGAAATCACTGCGATGCAGCAGAGTGGAAGATGAGCAACACGGAGGGATTTTAAAGAAGACCTCGCTGATTCATTCTTTTGACATTTGCCTATTCTGTGCCCAGGAAGAGTTAGTCCCTTGAAACGAGAGACCAGGGAGCCCACTCAGCGTTAGTATCACCCGGGATGTGGCAAACATATGCAACTATGTCTGCATGGATCATAGTGAGCAGAGAAATCAAACCTTTTCATGCCCTTGCACTAGTGTTCAGGCAAAACTATGATACCTACTGGCTATGTCATAAACCACGACAGCAGCAGCTGAGTCGCGGATGTAACTGGGGATGAGGCTGCGGAAACGCTCCTGCCCGGCCGTGTCCCAGAGCTGCAGCCGGATCTGTGGCCAGCCGTGAAAATGTGCGCGGGAGAAGAAGCGTTTATGACCATGAAGGGGATGAAAGAAACAAAAATGATGCAAACCAAAACATGAGGAGAGGAAGAACTTCAAATACACGAAAATGATATTAAATGGTGGATCAAAAGGTGGGTGTAACATGGAGAGCTGGAGCAAGTGTTGACAGTTTTTGATTGAAATGATTATAAAACACACTCACCGTGCGATCTTCTAAATACATGGTTTTAGACAGAAAGTCAATCCCAATGGTTGCCTACGGGAGAGAAAATGTTTTAAAACATTTAGTGACAGAAGCATTTCACATATAAACAAGGGAAAATAGTAACACTTATTTTATTTATGGGAGACAACTGCAGACAAAGAGAATATGTGGAGAATTAATGCTGAAAATAAATGAATATTTTCCCTTAGAAATCCATGAAACCAACTTAAAATGTATTTTTGAATAAATGTTCCACTAGCCATTTTGGTCAAAACTGTAATTAAATATTTTATATTGAATCAACATTGTGATTTAGAACGTTGTACCACATATTTGAAGCTTTTTTTAGACAAACATTGCACATTGTGAGTATTAACGGATTATAAAGCTTTGAAGAACAAATATAACTATACGACTCAAGAATATTAACGGACTCACTAAATCATATCCCATTGTTAAATCTAATGTAAGTGTAAAACCAACAGTTACATTTATCAGAGGGATTCCTTGGAATAAAGACCAATTAATGACCCTGGTAAAAGGCATATTATTATTATTTTTTTTTATTATTTATGAAAATACCCTGCAAACGTTTTCCTATATCAGATAAAAGCTTAAAAAGTTTTGTATGAAGATCAGCATTTCTTCAACATTGCGTTTAGAGAAATGTATTTCTATAAATGTTTTATTACAGGCGCTGTCCAGTTCAGATGCAATACATAAATAAGTAGATGATGGTAAATAATTACCCAGGAGTTCATTGAACGATAGTTCATCAACTAGTTCAGAAATTGGCCATAAGTGAAGTGAACGTAGTGTATTTACCCTGATGAACACTTCAGTGAAAGTCTCACTCTCTCTGTTGATTTTATTTTTATACGCCCACTTTAATGTAGGAGTCACTGATTTGATTGTATTTGCATTTATTTAATTCATTCCATTTTTTCTGCAATCCATAACAACAAATGCATTCATTTGTTGTTTATCTCTGTGTACTTTTATTGTTTCTGATAAGACATGTGAAATCTCTTTTAAATGTAAAAAAGATATAAAAATTGCAAACTTTGATTCCATATATGCTTTTGAATAAGAAGAGCTTGTAGTGACATATATAAAAAGAGAACTATGAACTAGTTCATCAATTGAGCTGTAAACATTTGAACAATGAGTTATGAATGATGAACTGAACTAGTTCACATAGAAAGGGAACTTTCCAAACACTGTAATAACCATCTGCGGAAGTAATTTACACCTTTAAAACCCCCCACCCAAGTTTAGATGACATTAATGTATGTGAATCTAATGCTTCAACAGTCACATGTCTTTAATATCTCCAAGAAGATGAAACCATGCTGGGTTTGAATGTACCTGATAAGTGTTGTCGAAGCTGTCGTACATGAACCTGGTGATGAGTGAGGTCTTCCCAACTGTAGGCAGAAACAAAACATTTTTTATTCAGGAGTCTGCGTCAACGTTAAACCAGTTGAAATGACAGCATAAGATGATGTTTTTCTCTCGTTAAATCTCCACGTTCGTCGTCAGGACTTGAAGGCATCACCAGCCTGGACTCCATGAACCCACACGCTGAGCTGGCAGTATGGGTGGAGCCACAACATCTGAGGCCAAACTGAAGACGTGTAACAATCTCGAAAAAAGATCGTCTTAGAACGTAAAGATCGTGAAGAATTAAAACCGTATTACTTTTGTAGGCACATCGTGACAATGAAGAAACGTTTCTCTCTGTAAACGTAGACGAAAAAGGCCGAATGGTTCCGATCAGCTGGTCGACGTGGCTTCGAGAGATGCTGCCATTCAAGACTGACAGCTTAGTTTGATCTGTTTCTACTCGTTACACAGACTTCATGAGAGATTCTGAAATAGATCCAGAACATCCTCTCGGTGTGTTTGAACAGAACAACATTGACAACAGACTCGAAGCTGATCCAGGCTAGCAAGTCCAGGCTGGTTCCGTCGTTCAGATTCTAATAAAAACACTCACCTAAAGGCAACAATTCTTGACATTTTTTTGTTCATCTCGGATCCGTTTAACCTCCCAAATCAAAGCTATTCTCAAAACAACGTTTCCACGAAGACAGCGATGATCTTCTGGTTTGCTAGCATTAGCTTCTACCGCTAGCATGCTAAGCAATGACATCATCGTATTTCAAAAGATAAATAAATTAAAACTACTATCACACATGTATTCTTAGTACATCTACATCACAGTTAAGCTACACTTAACTTTAACTACAACCCGCTCGACATATTTTAAGACATTCTCTCATTTAGAATCCAGCGAACTGAATGGACTGGTTAGCTTGTAGCCAAGCGTTAGCATCATCGTCCCAACTTCATCTATTTACTAATATAAACCACTAACTTACCACTCTGTTCGCCCAGGAAGACGAGCTTGAACTTTCGGAGAGGATTACCAAATTCTCCGCCGCCAGTTGTGGTTGACATTTTGTGTCAAATGGTAAACGGCGAGTTAGCGAAGCTGTGCTAGTTGACGTCTAGACTGGAGGAGCGAGTGTGAGCAGCGTCTCTTCAAACCGCCTCAGAGGAAACAGCGCCACCGCGAGGCCTCTCGTGGACGCGCAGGTGTAACCCGCTACTTTTTTATCGTCTTATAAAATCTAATAAACTATACATAGAATCTATAATCCTGCTTTTATTAGTTCTTGAACTTGAAGTAAGATAAATAAAACAAATATAGTTTTACTGCACGTTGAATGTATCATTTTTTTTATTATAAACATTTATGCATTTATACGTCCAATAAAAAAACAAAACAATTTCTAAATATTTATAATTAAAACACTTCAACCTCAATTGTCATTTATATTCAGATAAAACATTTGATGGTTCTACTATTATATTAGCTATATTTATTCACAGAAAAAAAGGTTTTAATTTCAAGATTCAATATGTTTTAAATAAGCGATACACGTCCAGTTGTACATTGTCGATATCTTACAAAATTGATTTTTTATCCAGTATTTTTTGGTGTGAAAATAGAATCTGAAATTGTTTATTTTATTCGTTACTTAAACGTGAAGTAGTAAAAACTAAACAGAAACTTGTGTGTCTATCATTTTTATTCACATTTATCCATCAAAAAATAAACCAAATATTGGAATAAACAGCATTTTTTTTTTAAACACAAAGTTTGTCTCACTTTTCATTTGGATTCAGACTAAATATTTCATTGGTCTACTGTTATGTTATCTATATTTATTATATTAATATTAACAAACGCTCTCATTTAAAAAAACAAGCTGTGTTTACAAAATCATTGTGTATCATTTATATTTGTTTGTCCAACAAAAAACAAGACTTTGGTCATTAAAATCAAGAACAAATGTTATTTAGATCCAGTGAAATATTTCATGCTTCTCCAATTATATTATTCAAAGTTCATTACAAAGGAAAACATTTGTATTACAGGGTTTGGTGGCTTTTAAGAAACGGTGTACAAAATACTGTACTTGAAGACATAAATTAAATTTTGTTTAGCTCTTTATACAATACATTTAAATCCAGTAGTTTCTATAGAGTTATGTTGTCAATTGTGACAATAACATCTCTAATTACTATTTTATTAATGATTAAACTTGGAGATAAAAAAAAGGAAATAAACGAAAACATCATTTTTATTCACATTGATGCATATAGTTGTCAAACAAAAACTTTGGGAGTCAACATCAACTTTATTTTTATTTAAAACATGCAAACAAGTTTGTCTCAGAAAAATGATCTCATGATTCGACTATGACATCATTTCTTTTCAAAATAAAAACGTTTCTAGTCTAGAAGGTTTGATGGTTTATATCCTGTTGTCGTCATGATGTGTCACAAGATATTCTGAGTTCCTCTGTTCACAGTTCCTCTCTTGATCGTGTCGTCGCCTCACGCGTCCACAGACTCCAGTGCTATGTCGGTTCTGTAATAAAAAAACATTTGTTTATATATTTACGACTCGATTGATTGATCAACAAAAAAAGATCAACTATGATCAACAAAGTTATGATTTAATGGGACATTTTTATGTTGGAGAATTTCAAATTTTAACACATTTCTGAGGTGAACGTGGTAAAAAAACTTGTAAAACCATAGACTTGGGTTCGTGACCTCACCTCAACTAAAGAGATCTTTAGTCCAAAACGCTGTGATTAGTAACAAAAGAAGATCATCAGCATCGTTTCACCATCAACGCAGGTCAACACACTGACTATACTTACACTTCTGTGGTGTTTCAGCAGCGACGAATACAAGAGCAGAAGGAGTTAAAACGGAACTTTTAACTCAACGTGTCTCAACGAACTCACCTGCAGGTTTGGGGGACATGAGGGTCAACGGCAGCTCCACTGTGACGTCACTGCAAAGAATCCATGAAACAAATGTAACATCGCGAGATAGAGAAGGAAAAAATATACATTCAGTCATTTTCTACTGCTTTATCCCTTATGAGGGAGACTGGAGTCTATCCCAGTTTCATAGGGCGAGAGGCAGGGGACACCCTGGACAGGACGCCAGTCTGTCTCAGGACACACAAAGACAGACAACCATTCACACACACACTCATATCTACGGACAATTTCCCTCAAGTTCTCAATCAACCTCTGTATGTTTTTGGACTGTGGGAGGAAACCGGAGTGTCCGGAGTAAACCCACACAACACGGGGAGAACATACTAACTACACACAGAAAGGTCACGAGTTGACCTGGAAGTGAACCTTCCTGCTGTGAAAGAATCCAGTCAATATAACATATCTACCTGGATGTGAGGCCTCCGAGCAGGCTTCAAAAAACACACCAAACAAACGTTACTTTTGTGTCTCGAGGAGCATGGTTTGGTCAGAACGTTTCTCACCCTCCGCCAGCGACCATCAGCGTGACCTTGACCTTGTAGGTCACCATGATTCCCTGCATCTCCTTCTCGCCTTGACTCCTGCGGGAGGAAGAGTCGACTCAGACATGAGTGAGACGTCGACCCTGAGGTAAGAGGATGGAAGCTCACAAGGTGGTGGACGCCAGGTGTGTGTCCTCGTCCTTCAGACGTCCGTCCACGGAGATGCCTCTCTTCTCCTTGTTGCTGGCCAGCGTCGGGGTCAACGTGAAGGACTTCTCGAATTTCTCGTTGGCGTTGATCGTCTCACTGTGACAAGGAGGAGATGCTCGTCATCTTTAGAACTTTGAAGATGCAACAATGTGATTTATTTATTAATTTAAGTTTTATTTAACGACTTGTGAAGTGAGTTAGTCATTAAAAAACATAATTAATTACAAATATTTTAATATATATATTTTTTACACATAGAGTCTAATATTGTTATCCCAATAATTAAAAAACACATCTTCTAAATTCAATATTTTTGAATTCATAGCCTTTTAAATTCAATATAATAAATATCGAACTGTCAGCCAATCACGCGACACGTAGACGGTCATGTGACGACTCGCGTGTCAAATACACATGATTCAAGTTTGATCAAGTAGTTTATTACTATTTTGGTAACGTCAGGAGCACTGTTACATATTGTTTACATTTTAATTTTTAATTCAAAAGACGATGAGTTTAAACATATTGAATTTAGAATTTTTTTTTAAATGTTTGAATTCTAGAATAATACAAATATTAGAAGTACTTTTAATGAATGAATAAATGAATAAAGGAAAATACTTTAAATAGCTGATTTAATCCAAATATAGAAATGCTTACAAAGTTGACTTTGAATACGTTACATTAATGTTACGTTAATGTTACATAAATGTTATGTTAATGTTACGTAAATGTTACATTAATGTTACATTAATGTTATGTTAATGTTACGTAAATGTTATGTTAATGTTAAGTTAACGTTACGTTAATGTTACATTAATGTTATGTTAATGTTACGTAAATGTTATGTTAATGTTAAGTTAACGTTACGTTAATGTTACATTAATGTTATGTTAATGTTACGTTAATGTTACATTAATGTTACGTTAATGTTACATTAATGTTACGTTAATGTTACATTAATGTTACGTTAATGTTACATTAATGTTACGTTAATGTTACATTAATGTTACGTTAATGTTACATTAATGTTACGTAAATGTTACATTAATGTTACATTAATGTTACATTAATGTTACATTAATGTTACATTAATGTAACATTAATGTTACGTAAATGTTACGTTCAGCGACTCAATACTGACACTGATTCACTTCCATACTTTCCGGTGACTTGAGTTCCAAGTTCTTACCCAAACTCCTCGGAGGCGACGGGCTTGGTGTACGTGTCGGACGAGTAAAGCACGACGTTCGTCAACTGTTCCACTGCAGGGAAGAGAAAGTTCGTTTCATACGCCGACGACACGTTTAAAGGTCGTGACCTTCTCTCACCTGAGACGCTGATCTTCTTCACCGTCTTGCTGGTCTCGTTGTTGACCTGGACCTTGACGGTGATGGACTCGCCGTGGTAGTAGATCTGAGACGTAGGAGTATATATTTTTCAAGTCGAGGATTAAAGCGAGGGGGTCGTAGGTCGTGTGAACGAACCTCCTTCTCCAGCGCCGCCTCCAGGTGGACGGGCTTGTCGTTCATCATGAACTGCTTGTTGACCTCGGCTTTGGGTCCGGGTTTGTTCCCTGAAGGAGCGAACTGGATCTTCTTGATCATGAGGCGACAAGTGTCCCTGAAACAACAACAAATAGTTCCATAAAAAAACTTTCTTTTCATCCAGAAAATGTTGTTAAATAGTTTTTATGATCGAAATAAACGTCTGTTAATAATCAGTATTCAAAACACCACAAAATTCTTCTTTTAAGTCGCTTGATTCGTGACCATCTGGTGCCAGTTTTAATCCAGGGGGTCAGTCACACAAGGGGTCAAACTGTTTTTGAGGTCAAGGTCGTGAACAGTATGTTTGAAGGATCAATTTCCATGTTTGATCTGCTTTACTAAACATTTCTTTTCAAGTTTTATTCTGAGATCATTTCTTAAAAAACTTGTTTTTTTGTAACAATATCAAAATAAACATTTTTCTACTTTTATTCTACTACACTTAGATCCAACCATCCCACTACGTATAAGTACTTGTCGTCATTTTCAATCTCCTCTCAAATAAACTCAAGCAGCTCAAATGACATCTTCACTGTCTGAGTCTGGTTCTGCTCCAGGTTTCTGCCTGTTGAAATTCAAGTTTTCTTTTTCTTTAGATTAAACTGTCATGTTTCTTCGGATGATTTGAGACTTTAAATAAAGTTAAATTGAAATGAGATGTAAAGACATGAAGATCGACTCTCAATGTGTCCTTCAAGGAAGTAAAATATACTTTGAATATACTTCAAACTACCGAGAGATAATGTCTGCACACGTACATCTTTTCAATCACTTCTTCCCTGTCTGAGTCTGGTTCTGCTCCAGGTTTCTGCGTGTTAATTTTTTTTTTTTACTGGGATCTGTTTTTCTCTTATTTAGATTAAACTGTCACGTTTCTTCGGATGATTTGAGACTTTAAATGAAGTTGAATTGAAATGAGATGTAAAGACATGAAGACTCTCGACGTGTCCTTCAATAAAGACAAATATACTTCAAATATACTTCAAGTATACTTCAAATATACTTCAAACTTCAGAGCGATAACGTCTGCACACGTACTTCTTTTCAATCACTTCATCCGCGTTGAGTTTTTCTTTGGCGACGTAGGCTTTGACCTCAAAGTCGACCCCACAGGCCTGCGGGTCAGAGGTCAAATCAACGGACGATGAAAGGATCCGTGGGTCAGGAGTGAGAAGGTCTTACCTTCCCAGAGTCTCCGGGTCCAGGCTGCAGGGACACGGAGCAGGGCAGGTCCGTGGGCATCTGGACGTTCAACCAAAACCAGGGTCAGTATCAGCGAGTCTGACCTCGACGGGGGGGGAGGTTACCTGGAAGCTGAAGGGGTACCCGTGCTCGCCCACTTTCTTTATCAGCGACTCCTGCATGGGCGTCTTCGTGGCGCTGGCACCTTCAGGAGGATAGACCTGGACGCGCTGGATCCAGATGTCTCTCCTGAAGGACAGACCGATGACGTCCAGGTCGTCGCTGCCGTAGCGGAACGCACAGGCGAGATACACAAACACTGGATAACATTTGCATATTCATTAATATCACTTACTGGTTTATTGAATTGTTGATTTTTTTAAACATTGACATATTTGAATAATTTAACACAATAACTTCTGTATTGAAATGTTATAATTATTGATTTATTATTAGATTTTGAATTTGAATTTGAATTTGAATTTGATTTTCGAACCGTTATTTTGAATAATTGAATAAATGAATAATCATTTCTAAAATTAAAGGGGGAATTTGCTTTTTTGTTTGAAAACAAATCCAAAGTCAAAATATTTACAGAATTCCAAATTCAATGTAAAATGTTGGAACAATGGTGACTTTGATCCTTTTGTCTTTGTCTATAATAATAAATGTAAACTTTAGAAAAAAGCATTTTTTAAATATTTTAATAAGAATATCAAACTCTATGTGTAGAATTTATTTAATTAATTTAGTAAAAATAAATGAATAAATCATTTAAAATAACTAGAAAACCTTTTAAGAAATGATTAAAAAAACAAACATTCTTTGCGTAAAAAACAACATTTAATTAAAAAGTTTCAAAATGTATAATGTTAAATTCAACCATTATTATTAATATTTATAATATTAATATTATGAAACTAAAACTTTCATCTCATCATTTTCTACAGCTTTATCCCTTATGGGGGTCACAGGGAGACTGGAGTCTATCCCAGTTTCATCGGGGAGAGGCAGGGGACACCCTGGACAGGACGATGAGTGAGTGATAATATGATTATTATGACACTAAAACTCTTTGAATAGTTTTGTCCCATCGTTGATGAAACCATACCTTTCCTTCCATTGAGACCAGACGGATCCACCTTCACGATTCCGTCTGCAGAGAAACAAGACTTTAGCTTCAGATGTTCAGAAGCAAGAGAACAACAACAAGTCTCGCACCAACGACTTCCACTGAATCCACGTTGTCCACAAAGTCTCTCTTCCCCAAGTACAAGGAGATCTGCAGGACCAACATCAAGTTGAAGGTTATTTTTAAAAACCTCCACCAGTGGAAACCCTCGCGGCCACAAACGTTTCCAGTAATGACAACATTGAAAAAAAACGACTTACATGTCCGTGGCCAGCGGTTTTCTTGAAAACTCTGTAATAAAGAAAAATGATATTTCCTTATGTTCCCTTTTTTCTAACAAACAATATCCACGTTTATTTCATTTAAACAAGTATTACTTTGATCTTAATCTGCCAGTGAATGGAACAACCTCTCAACACACACACACACACACACACACACACACACACACACACACACACACACACACACACACACACACACACACACACACACACACACACACACACACACACACACACACACACACACACACACACACACACACACACACACACACACACACACACTTATCCAATTAAAAGTTTGATTGGCCTGCATGTCAGATCCGCACAAACCA
The DNA here is from genome assembly GCA_016630915.1 of Callionymus lyra. Taxonomy (NCBI): domain Eukaryota; kingdom Metazoa; phylum Chordata; class Actinopteri; order Syngnathiformes; family Callionymidae; genus Callionymus; species Callionymus lyra. The sequence goes on from JACEEU010000687.1 coordinate 23,964,223, forward strand.
TCTTATCCAGATTTAAAGTCGTCCAAACAAACATAAGTCCTGGAGCCGAGAAAACTCCTCCGTGTGTTTGTCAAGCAGCAGATTATGAGCTTTTGTTTTGAAAATCTTAGTTGAATATTAACTTCAATCATTTAAACAAACGTTATTATCTTTCTACCGTTACTATCTTTTGATTCTTTCTATTATAACCAGATCTTTATTATTTCAACTTTAATCAAACAATTTTCAACTATAATCAAACAATTTTCAACTATAATCAAACAATTTTCAACTATAATCAAACAATTTTCAACTATAATCAAACAATTTTCAACTATAATCAAACAATTTTCAACTTTAATCAAACAATTTTCAACTATAATCAAACATACCAAACAATTTCAACTAACAACAATTTTAACTAATCAAACAATTTTCAACTATAATCAAACAATTTTCAACTATAATCAAACAATTTTCAACTATAATCAAACAATTTTCAACTATAATCAAACAATTTTCAACTATAATCAAACAATTTTCAACTTTAATCAAACAATTTTCAACTATAATCAAACAATTTTCAACTATAATCAAACAATTTTCAACTATAATCAAACAATTTTCAGCAGATTATGAGCTTTTGTTTTGAAAATCTTAGTTGAATATTAACTTCAATCATGTAAACGAACGTTATTATCTTATTATTATTATTATCTTATCTCTACTCATTAATATCCTTAGTTTCTTTCTAATATAACCAGATGTTTATCCTATACAATCCAGTTTGTGTATCATAAGAAATGTTACTGTAAATATATTAAAAAATAAAAACTTACTTTGACATGTTGAGGTTTGAGATTCAGCCTGAAAAAGTAGCAAAAACGTCATATTATTATCATCTTATTTCAATTAATTCAATGAACACAATGTTGTGATATCAATTCCCCAGAATGAATTCAATAATATTGCACTAAAGATGAAGCAGAAGTACCTGAGATGGTTGTGGACACGTCAGCTCCGTCAGTGAGAGTCGGCTCCACCTGCAGTAATCCTGCTCTGTTGGGGTCTGAGGTGAGTCTCTCTCTTATATCCTGACCTTCCAACCTTCAGCCGACAGCTTACAGGGCGTCCAAAGAAGACTGTTTTAGAGAAAATCTGATAAGTTGATTACAACTTTACTAGTTAGTCCCTGGTGTGAGTCAAAATAAGTGGGCGGGATCTAACCTGGGTTAGTTTTTACCTTTGTACGCCTGAACTGGTGGAACTTTTGAACCTTTTAGTCTTGATCCACCTTCATGTTCTTCACTACACTAGAACTATAATCAAACAATTTTCAACTATAATCAAACAATTTTCAACTATAATCAAACAATTTTCAACTATAATCAAACAATTTTCAACTATAATCAATCAACTTTTAAATCAAACAATTTTCAACTATAATCAAACAATTTTCAACTATAATCAAACAATTTTCAACTATAATCAAACAATTTTCAACTATAATCAAACAATTTTCAACTATAATCAAACAATTTTCAACTATAATCAAACTATAATCAGACAATTTTCAACTATAATCAGACAATTTTCAACTATAATCAAACAATTTTCAACTATAATCAAACAATTTTCAACTATAATCAAACAATTTTCAACTATAATCAAACAATTTTCAACTATAATCAAACAATTTTCAACTATAATCAAACAATTTTCAACTATAATCAAACAATTTTCAACTATAATCAAACAATTTTCAACTTTAATCAAACAATTTTCAACTATAATCAAACAATTTTCAACTATATGTTGTTGTTTTTGTTATTATTATTGTTGTTTTTATTATTATTGTTGTTATTATTATTGTTGTTATATTATTATTATTGTTGTTGTTATTATTATTGTTGTTATATTATTATTACTGTTGTTGTTATTATTATTGTTGTTATATTATTATTATTATTGTTGTTGTTGTTGTTGTTATTGTTATTATTATTGTTGTTGTTATTTTTTAATTGTATATGATCTCAATCAAAGACCATTTATTGTAAATCCGCTCAGAGAAAATATAATTACAATATAACTAGCATTAATATTATGTGTTTGTTATTAGGAATATTTGATAAAAAGCTTCTTAACTCGATCTTCGTTCTGGTGTTTCCTTGACGACCAGCGGAGACCAGCGTCAGTGTTGAAACACCAGGGTTTAATTCCGTTGGATTACTGAGGATCTTCACACTCCATGGATCAGGTCTAATTGATTGATTGACGGCAGGATTTAAACACCATCGCAGGAGATCGAAACAACTGTGTTGTCGAGGATCAGAGATCGGATTCATTCCCGTGAATGTCTGGATCTTTTTCTGATGCCAAAGATCTTGTTAAAGCTGATAAGATCAGACGTTATCATCGGACAGAAGCTCATTTACAAACATAGTTTTTGATTAGTTAACCATGTTAAAGGTGAAATAAAGGTTCTTTATATTTGAACTTTGTTCTTTTTATTTGCCCTTTGTTCTTCACTTCAAGACTTTTGTTGTCCCTTAAAAACAAATGTAAAGAACAATAAATACTTTTTTGTCCAGTAGTATTGTCCAGTACTTGACTCTGGTGTTGTGATAGTGTAGTAACAAGTATATATGTGTAGTATTGTCCAGTACTTGACTCTGGTGTTGTGATAGTGTAGTAACAAGTATATATGTGTAGTATTGTCCAGTACTTGACTCTAGTTTTGTGATAGTGTAGTAACAAGTATATATGTGTAGTATTGTCCAGTACTTGTCTCTGGTGTTGTGTTTGTGTTTTTAAAATTTTTTTTTTTTTTTTTTTTCCCCCTACTTGACTCTGGTGTTGTGATAGTGTAGTAACAAGGATATATGTGTAGTATTGTCCAGTACTTGACTCTGGAGTTATGATAGTGTATTAACAAGTATATATGTGTAGTATTGTCCAGTACTTGACTCTGGTGTTGTGATAGTGTAGTAACAAGGATATATATGGGTAGTATTGTCCAGTACTTGACTCTGGTGTTGTGATAGTGTAGTAACAAGTATATATGTGTAGTATTGTCCAGTACTTGACTCTGGTGTTGTGATAGTGTAGTAACAAGGATATATGTGTAGTATTGTCGAGTACTTGACTCTGGTGTTGTGATAGTGTAGTAATAAGTATATATGTGTAGTATTGTCCAGTACTTGACTCTGGTGTTGTGATAGTGTAGTAACAAGTATATATGTGTAGTATTGTCCAGTACTGGACTCTGGTGTTGTGATAGTGTAGTAATAAGTATATATGTGTAGTATTGTCGAGTACTTGACTGAAAGTGTCTGAATCGACTGATCTGTTGTACGGAGTCCCTCAAGGTTCGGTTCTGGGTCCTTTATTGTTTGTACTTGATTCCTCTGGGTCAAATCATTCAGTTCGGATGTTTCTTACACATGTTTGCTGATGACATCCAGCTCTACTGCTCTGTGGATCCAACTGAGACCCAGAGGCTGAACTTTGCGTTTGCTGATGATAAAGTTCCAGGGTTGAGTCAGTACTAGAGTGACTTGTCTGTCAAACTGAGAAACCTGGTGTTGTATTTGATAAAGACATGTCTCTAGTTCAACACTGAACAAAACTGACCAAAAACTGCTTCAACTGAGAAAAATCTCTAAACTTAGTAAAATGATGTCACAACACGATCTGGATCTTATAATGTGTTTGTGTCGTTTACACTATTGTAACAGTTTATTTAGTCTCCCATTTCTCCTTCAAACTCTTCACTGGCTGCCAGTTTCTTTCAGGATCATTTTAAAATTATGGTTCTTACTTTCAGATCTATTCATGGTCAGACCTTCCATCAGGGATCTGATCCAGACTTACACCCCAGCTCGGGCTCTGAGGTCTGTGGATCAGAATCTACTGATGGCTCCTGAACTTCCGGACCAGAGGAGAGAAATCCTTCCAGACTGTTGCTCCTAAGCTTTGGAACCATCTCTGTGTTTGATGATCTACTGACTCCTTCAAGAAACATCTGTGTTTGATGATCTACTGACTCCTTCAAGAAACATCTGTGTTTGATGATCTACTGACTCCTTCAAGAAACATCTGTGTTTGATGATCTACTGACTCCTTCAAGAAACATCTGTGTTTGATGATCTACTGACTCCTTCAAGAAACATCTGTGTTTGATGATCTACTGACTCCTTCAAGAAACATCTGTGTTTGATGATCTACTGACTCCTTCAAGAAACATCTGTGTTTGATGATCTACTGACTCCTTCAAGAAACATCTGTGTTTGATGATCTACTGACTCCTTCAAGAAACATCTCTGTGTTTGATGATCTACTGACTCCTTCAAGAAACATCTGTGTTTGATGATCTACTGACTCCTTCAAGAAACATCTGTGTTTGATGATCTACTGACTCCTTCAAGAAACATCTGTGTTTGATGATCTACTGACTCCTTCAAGAAACATCTGTGTTTGATGATCTACTGACTCCTTCAAGAAACATCTGTGTTTGATGATCTACTGACTCCTTCAAGAAACATCTGTGTTTGATGATCTACTGACTCCTTCAAGAAACATCTGTGTTTGATGATCTACTGACTCCTTCAAGAAACATCTGTGTTTGATGATCTACTGACTCCTTCAAGAAACATCTCTGTGTTTGATGATCTACTGACTCCTTCAAGAAACATCTGTGTTTGATGATCTACTGACTCCTTCAAGAAACATCTCTATGTTTGATGATCTACTGACTCCTTCAAGAAACATCTCTATGTTTGATGATCTACTGACTCCTTCAAGAAACATCTGTGTTTGATGATCTACTGACTCCTTCAAGAAACATCTCTGTGTTTGATGATCTACTGACTCCTTCAAGAAACATATCTATGTTTGATGATCTACTGACTCCTTCAAGAAACATCTGTGTTTGATGATCTACTGACTCCTTCAAGAAACATCTCTGTGTTTGATGATCTACTGACTCCTTCAAGAAACATCTCTATGTTTGATGATCTACTGACTCCTTCAAGAAACATCTGTGTTTGATGATCTACTGACTCCTTCAAGAAACATCTGTGTTTGATGATCTACTGACTCCTTCAAGAAACATCTCTGTGTTTGATGATCTACTGACTCCTTCAAGAAACATCTGTGTTTGATGATCTACTGACTCCTTCAAGAAACATCTGTGTTTGATGATCTACTGACTCCTTCAAGAAACATCTGTGTTTGATGATCTACTGACTCCTTCAAGAAACATCTGTGTTTGATGATCTACTGACTCCTTCAAGAAACATCTGTGTTTGATGATCTACTGACTCCTTCAAGAAACATCTGTGTTTGATGATCTACTGACTCCTTCAAGAAACATCTCTGTGTTTGATGATCTACTGACTCCTTCAAGAAACATTCTGTGTTTGATGATCTACTGACTCCTTCAAGAAACATCTCTGTGTTTGATGATCTACTGACTCCTTCAAGAAACATCTGTGTTTGATGATCTACTGACTCCTTCAAGAAACATCTCTGTGTTTGATGATCTACTGACTCCTTCAAGAAACATCTGTGTTTGATGATCTACTGACTCCTTCAAGAAACATCTGTGTTTGATGATCTACTGACTCCTTCAAGAAACATCTGTGTTTGATGATCTACCGACTCCTTCAAGAAACATCTGTGTTTGATGATCTACTGACTCCTTCAAGAAACATCTGTGTTTGATGATCTACTGACTCCTTCAAGAAACATCTGTGTTTGATGATCTACTGACTCCTTCAAGAAACATCTCAAGACACTTTGATTTGAGCTTTTCCTTGATTCTCTGAGACTCTTGTGTTTGTCTCAGTGTTATCCTCACATTTAAGTATATATTTTAACTGTGTATTATTTGGATTGTTTAAGCGCTTTGTGACGCTGGTCTAGAAAAGTGCTCTTCAAATATAAATTACTTAAATAACTTACAAGTTTAGTGCAAAAACATTCATGTCAAGTCTCCAGTTTGCCATGACTGAAGACATCCATATAATAACTACTACAATCCAGGACAAATGTACAAACAGTAAAAAAAAAAGGATCTAAATAATTGTGATTCTTAATAAAGACTGTGGCCTTATCAACCTTTTCTAACACGTCTATCACCAGAACTTCATTTATTTCTCCACAAAGGTTTCTCGTTTCTTTATTCGGATCATCTTGGCCTGTTGATGTTTCTCTGATTGTTCTTCACCTTCATGAACTGCAGCTTCTGCTCGACTCGCTGTCGTCGGGACGAACGTGACACGCAAACATTCGTCACAAATGAAGCTGATATTCAAGATTTTGTCGACATCGAAGGTGAAAGATGTGCGGTTGTGTAACGTCTTCTGTGTTGTTTCCTCATAATCTGGATCTAGTCTCTTATGATGAACTCTTTGAATTCTCACTTGTGAGGTTACATATGGTCCTATAAGCCCCTTATAGTTAAGCTGCTGCTGTTTCTGTCCCACTCCGTAAATAGACGCTGACCATCTGAGGATTGCTACCTTCTCCTGGTGTTACACCATAGAATTACCACTTCTTACCACCGCCACCTCCAGGCGGGGGATGCCGGGGAGAAAGAGGCTTAACCCCTGACCCCGGGCGACACTCAGCAAGCGTGCTCAGTCCGCGGTTCTATTCCCTCCGTTAAGACTCTTCCACGGTTTGAGGCTGGACCACCGGCTCAGGACGACTCGTGAAACTTGAGATGAAGGTGGTGAGAGGAAGTGACCAGGTCTAGGATCCGTCTTTGAACTCATGGTTTTGAAGAACATGACAGTTTATGCCTCTTGTTTCCCGATTTTCTTGAGGAATAAAAGTAGATCCTGGTGATGTCATGGAGGAGGATGAGCAGCAGTAGATTGGGCTCTGAAATCTTATCCAGTCACACAGAAAAAGGTGTCATGTGAGAGCCAACGTCCAGATCAAAGATGATCTCTTACTTAAAAAACGAGTCTGAAGAGACTTTGTCGAAAAACTGAGCGTCTCTGGAAGTCCACTAAACTTGAGGTGCACAGACTTCACCTCAGGGATCTGATGTCTTCTTACAATGAGATGGTGGAAACTGCTAGATCTGATTACATCAGAAAACTGGTAGCAGCAAATAAGGAAAACCCCAAAGTGTTGTTTGACACGATTAATTCTCTCGTGTCTCCTGCTCCTCAAATCACGCCTGTCTTCTGTGAAGCTGACAGCAATGCATTGTTGAGATTTTTCATTGACAAAATTAAATTGATCAAAGAGAAAATCTCTCCCCCTTTGTTTGGAACCCCTACTGTCTCTGAGCCCCTCTCCTCCTCTTGGTCTTCCTTCACTGCTGTATCTTTAGGTGATATTTTGGCACTAGTGAACAAGATGAAACCCTCCTCTTGCTCAGATGACGTCCTTCATTATAGGCTTTTTATCAAAGTATTTGGTGTAATTGGCCCCTGGGTTACCAATATGGTCAACCGTGAAGGTTTAGACCCTACTGACCTCAGTAATTTCAGGCCTATTTTTAAGCTCCCTTTCTTGTCCAAGATCTTGGAGAAGGTGGTGTCCGAGCAGCTGTCTTTGTTCTTGGATCAGAGCGACATCCATGAGAAGTTTCAGTCTGGCTTCCGTAATCATCTACGGAGACAGCTTTATTGAAAGTGTCCAGTGACATCATGATCCATCAATATGTTCTGGTTCTCTTGGATCTGTCCTCAGCCTTTGACACAGTTGATCACCAGATCCTGCTGAGAAGACTGAGGGATGAAAAGTCTGGGTCTGTGTTAGAATGGTTCTCATCTTACCTTTCTGGGCGCAGTTTTAGTGTATCTGCCAATCAAATGAGGTCTGAATCGGCAGATCTGTTGTGTGGAGTCCCTCAAGGTTCTGTTCTGGGTCCTTTATTGTTTTTGATTCCCCTCGGAAAATCATTCAGAGATTTCCTGATGTTTCTTATCACATTTTTGCTGATGACATCTAGCTCTACTGCTTTTTTGATTAGTCTGTCAAATTGAGCCTGAGAAACCTGGGTGTTGTATAAGTAGAAGAACTCACATTTCTCCTTCAAACTCTTCACTGGCTTCCAGTTTCTTTCAGGATCATTTTAAAATTCTGGTTCTTACTTTCAGATCTATTCATGGTCAGACCTTCCATCAGTGATCTGATCCAGACTTACACCCCAGCTCGGGCTCTGAGGTCTGTGGATCAGAATCTAATGATGGTTCCACGCACACGGTTCTGGACCAGAGGAGAGAAATCCTTCCAGACTGTTGCTCCTAAGGTTTGGAACCATCTCTGTGTTTATGATCTACTGACTCTCAAAAACTCTGTGTTTGATGATCTACTGACTCTTTCAAGAAACATCTGTGTTTGATGATCTACTGACTCCTTCAAAAACATCTTTTTATGATCTACTACTCCTTCAAAAACATCTGTGTTTGATGATCTACTGACTCCTTCAAGAAACATCTGTGTTTGATGATCTACTGACTCCTTCAAGAAACATCTGTGTTTGATGATCTACTGACTCCTTCAAGAACCATCTCAAACCACTTTGATTTGTTCAGGCTTTTCCTTGATTTTCTGGAACTCCTGTTGTGTTATCAGTTTTATCTTGACCTTTAAAGTATATATTTTAGTGAGTATTGTTTTGATTGTTTAAGCGCTTTTTGACCCTGGTCTGGAAAAGCGCTATATGAATAAAAATGACTTACTTACTTACTTATATAGATTTGTTCTTTGCTTATTCAGCACTGTACACGAAGTTACACATTCAAACACACAATCACACAGTGATGGGAGTAGGCTGTGACCCAGTGCAGCAGCTCAACCATCAGGAACAATCAGGGTAAGTGTTGATTAAACTTCTTCTTCTAAATTAGATCTCAAGATCAATAGAGTTGTATCTATCTATTGATAAGTTACATCCTTAGATTAGTTGCAGGTCCTTCATCGTTTTCCTCCTTCTTTTAGCTCTTAGCAGCTTCTGAATCTTTTTCGGAATCCGTCGTAATTGGTCGGACTAAAAAAGTCCATCAGATTACAACCAATTAAACCCCAAACTCTCCTGACATGTAGTGAATGTTCTTCAAAACTTCTCATCATGACCATGTTTTACACTTTATTACTTTATAAAGTTGCACTGAAATCTGGACGAACGAGAGGTTACGAGAGTCCATTATGACGTAATAATAGCTTCACTCCTCCTCCAGCTGTAATCAGGCTTTGTTTATACAATGCATCCCTTGGAGGTGGAGACCATTGATGACATGCGGTGACAAACCTCCATGCTGATCCAATCACAGCAGAGTGGGTGTGGTTATGGTCAACAAGATTTCATCTCCAGAAAAGTGTTTTCAGTGGGCGGAGCTTAAGATCATTTTCTAATGTCAATATTTCAATGAAAAGAGAGTTTTGTACAAACACACACTGATGATACAATAGAGTCACACATCACAACAACACACACACACTGATGATACAATAGAGTCACACATCACAACAACACACACACACATGATGATACAATAGAGTCACACATCACAACAACACACACACACTGATGATACAATAGAGTCACACATCACAACAACACACACACACTGATGATACAATAGAGTCACACATCACAACAACACACACACACACTGATGATACAATAGAGTCACACATCACAACCACACACACACACTGATGATACAATAGAGTCACACATCATAACAACACACACACACTGATGATACAATAGAGTCACACATCATAACAACACACACACACTGATGATACAATAGAGTCACACATCACAACAACACACACACACTGATGATACAATAGAGTCACACATCACAACAACACACACACAATGATGATACAATAGAGTCACACATCACAACAACACACACACACTGATGATAAAATAGAGTCACACATCACAACAACACACACACACGGATGATACAATAGAGTCACACATCACAACAACACACACTGATAATACAATAGAGTCACACATCACAACACACACACACACACTGATGATACAATAGAGTCACACATCACAACAACACACACACTGATGATACAATAGAGTCACACATCACAACAGCACACACACACTGATGATACAATAGAGTCACACATCACAACAACACACACACACTGATGATACAATAGAGTCACACATCACAACACACACACACTGATGATACAATAGAGTCACACATCACAACATACACACACACACTGATGATACAATAGAGTCACACATCACAACAACACACAAACTGATGATACAATAGAGTCACACATCACAACACACACACACACACTGATGATACAATAGAGTCACACATCACAACAACACACACACACACTATGACAATAAGAGTCACACATCACAACAACACACCCCCCCCCCTGGTTTTATTAGGGGGCCCCCCCCCCCCCCCCCCCCCCCCCCCCGGGGGCGTTGGGGGGGGCCCCCCCCCCCCCCCCCCCCCCCCCCCTGGTGGTGGTTTTGGGCCCCCCCCCCCCCCAAAAAAAAACATAAACACTGATGATACAATAAAGTCCAACATCACAACAACACACACACACTTACAAACTTTAGTCGACCTTCAAATGCCGACTGTTGCCACTAAAACCATAATAAACTACTTTAATGTGAGTCGATGGAACAAACCGTAGCAAAGGATAACTAAAGTATTTTAATGTCCTTGAAGTCACCTTCACCTTCTTGTTGGTACCAGACACATTGTGTCGAAGTGGAAATTGTGTCTCTCGTGTCAACACTTTTGATCTCACAGTGTAACTGACGTCACGTCTGTTTGTTTTGAGGCGACTGAGGTTTTCGACGCTCGGCAGATTTTCTGCTGAGTCACGAGAAACACAACACAGACCCAAACACCACATGGTTCAGGACCGGCCCTGATCCTGGAGGGTTAACAATAAGAATGCCTTGATCAGAACCATGTGCAGGCGGAGAGTTCTGCTGAGACAGTACCGGAGACGACGGGGAGGGACTTGAGGAAAATAGTGTGAAAACAAAGCTCTTCAGTTGCGTCTATTTTTAGGAGCGAAGAGAAAAGTCTGGAGGAAAAACAATCCTCAGCAAGAAAAAAAGGGAAGCGAGCCCAGAGTTCACGCTGGTGGAGTTGAGCCCCTCACATCTGGAATGTCACCTCCTCTACCCTGCGGTCGGATGCCGTTGTTCTCCGTCTCCTCCCTCGTTCTTCTCTGACAGCCTCGAGACCCGCCGTGACGCTCGCCTGGAAGTGAGACCTGCAGGAGGAACTCTTTTTCCAGGGGTGGATCGCTTCCCTTATATGGGAGCGCAGCAGGAAAATGGTTTGAATCCGTCTGGAGTCGGCGCCGAGTGAGCGGCGCTTGTTTGTGGACTCGCTCTTCTGGGGTCGTGGAAAGAGGTTCAGGACTCTCCGAGGATCCTTCTGACTTTGGACTCGGAGCACCGGGAGGATCCAGAATGAAGTAGTCCAGACGAATGACCCCGAGAGTCCAGGACCGACTTCACATCCAGAAGGGAGTCTATTCTGGTAGCAGGATGTGGGATCTAACCCGGGTCCAGGGACCGGTCGTCCAGTCGTGGAGCTTCTCATGAGGACGTCGCCCGCCGGGAACACCTCGCAGCCCCAGAAGCCATGGCGGCGGCGGCGTGGTACCATCGCGACATCAGCCGAGTTCACGCCGAAGACCTGCTGGCCCGGGCGGGCAGAGACGGGAGCTTCCTGCTGAGGGACAGCGAGTCCGTCCCCGGAGCCTACGCCTTGTGTCTCCTGTGAGTTTCACCTCTTCAACCTTTGACCTCAGGGGTTCTGGTCCAGGAGCGTCGGCTCCGACGACTCTGAGAGACTCAGACTAGATCGTGGCTTCCTTCCTTGTAGGGATTAGAGGGGAATGCAGAGACCTCCGGGGAGACCCGAGACCCCACAGGAGGATCTAGAACTGTGACTGTTTACAAACTATTCATAGTTTCACTAAAATATTTAGAATTTTAGTTGTTTTTTTAAATGTTTCATTGATTATTAAATTTAATACTAACTTCAGTGAAGGTTTATAATTATTATTATTATTATAATTATGTATCAGTAAAATGTAATATTGTAATATTAATCCTTTACAATATATGTTTGATAATTATCTTTTTTCTTTTCATTAAACTTTATTTTCTTCACAAAAATAAAAAGATTTTAATCACCATTATTTTTAGTATTTTTACATTTAGATGGATTTCGAGAGTTTTCTCTGATTTTAGGTCGTTTTAATGATTATTAACCTGAACGTCTTCTTCTAAAAATAAAGTCAACAAATGTTGAAATTTAGATTTTATTTTAGAAAATGTTGTTTTTTACAAATGTTTTGTTTTAACAAGATTTTTCATAACATGTGGAGAAAGAGAAAGAAAATATTTATATATTAATATTCATCACAAACTGTCACGTGTTTCAATTTGTTTCAATACTTTTTTAAATGTGTCTCAATATTTAATAGTTTGATTTAAATGTGTTTAAACGAAAATCACACAAAATCAATCAAAGAATAAATAATTTAACCTAAAACAAAATAACTGGAATAAAACTTCTAATTATTTGTATTATTGACGTCAAGCAGGTGATTTTTTTGGTTGTTCTAAATAATGAAATATGCAAATGAAAGGTTTAGAAACATATAAAAAATATCAAATATTCCATAAAAAAACAATTTCTTTAGAAGAAAAAGGAAAGAAATGGAGAAAGATATATTTAGAGAAATACTAAATAAAGTCAGAAACAGGTTTTAAACAAATAAATAAATTAAATGTCTCTCGTGACACAATTGGGATCAAAAGTAGGATCGTTCAAATGTCGCCGCTGAAGGAACAGAAAGTGATAAATAAAAACAAACTCTGAACCATCTTTTATCATCTTGTGTTTAAATACAAACGACATCATTTTAATACTTGTTATTACTGTGTAATATCTGTGGATTCACTCAGCAGCTCCAACATGTGTTTGTTTACGTCAACACACGTTTACTTCCCTGAAACAGCATAGAGTCGTAAGAAATGGTTATTTTCTGTGAAACCCTGGATCTGGATCTCACTCTCGCCCCACTTTCTTCCCCGGGGCCCCTGGAAGAGGCGGTAGTTTCCTCGACCGCACTGAGCGACTGCTCTTCACATTGAGCCAAAGACATTCCTGAACGCTGAGCTGCTGTTCTCTGCTTCCCTGCTTCCTCAGAACAACCGTCCTCGCAGAGAGACGCACAAAACACTAAAGTCTTCATAGAGAGACGCACAAAACACTAAAGTCTTCATAGGGAGACGCACAAAACACTAAAGTCTTCATAGAGAGACGCACAAAACACTAAAGTCTTCATAGAGAGACGCACAAAACACTAAAGTCTTCATAGAGAGACGCACAAAACACTAAAGTCTTCATAGAGAGACGCACAAAACACTAAAGTCTTCATAGAGAGACGCACAAAACACTAAAGTCTTCATAGAGAGACGCACAAAACACTAACACATAGAACACAAAACACAAAGTCTTCATAGGGAGACGCACAAAACACTAAAGTCTTCATAGAGAGACGCACAAAACACTAAAGTCTTCATAGAGAGACGCACAAAACACTAAAGTCTTCATAGAGAGACGCACAAATCACTAAAGTCTTCATAGAGAGACGCACAAAACACTAAAGTCTTCATAGAGAGACGCACAAAACACTAAAGTCTTCACTAGAGAGACGCACAAAACACTAAAGTCTTCATAGGAGACGCACAAAACACTAAAGTCTTCATAGAGAGACGCACAAAACACTAAAGTCTTCATAGAGAGACGCACAAAACACTAAAGTCTTCATAGAGAGACGCACAAAACACTAAAGTCTTCATAGAGAGACGTACAAAACACTAAAGTCTTCATAGAGAGACGCACAAAACACTAAAGTCTTCATAGGGAGACGCACAAAACACTAAAGTTTCACAGAGACGCACAAAACACTAAAGTCTTCATAGAGAGACGCACAAAACACTAAAGTCTTCATAGAGAGACGCACAAAACACTAAAGTCTTCATAGAGAGACGCACAAAACACTAAAGTCTTCATAGAGAGACGCACAAAACACTAAAGTCTTCATAGAGAGACGCACAAAACACTAAAGTCTTCATAGAGAGACGCACAAAACACTAAAGTCTTCATGAGGAGACGTACAAAACACTAAAGTCTTCATAGAGAGACGCACAAAACACTAAAGTCTTCAAAGAGAGACACAAAACACTAAAGTCTTCATAGAGAGACGCACAAAACACTAAAGTCTTCATAGAGAGACGCACAAAACACTAAAGTCTTCATAGAGAGACGCACAAAACACTAAAGTCTTCATAGAGAGACGCACAAAACACTAAAGTCTTCATAGAGAGACGCACAAAACACTAAAGTCTTCATAGAGAGACGCACAAAACACTAAAGTCTTCATAGAGAGACGCACAAAACACTAAAGTCTTCATAGAGACGCACAAAACACTAAAGTCTTCATAGGGAGACGCACAAAACACTAAAGTCTTCATAGAGAGACGCACAAAACACTAAAGTCTTCATAGAGAGACGCACAAAACACTAAAGTCTTCATAGAGAGAGACAGTCACAAAACACTAAAGTCTTCATAGAGAGACGCACAAAACACTAAAGTCTTCATAGAGAGACGCACAAAACACTAAAGTCTTCATAGAGAGACGCACAAAACAAAACACTAAAGTCTTCATAGAGAGACGCACAAAACACTAAAGTCTTCATAGAGAGACGCACAAAACACTAAAGTCTTCATTAGAGAGACGCACAAAACACTAAAGTCTTCATAGAGAGACGCACAAAACACTAAAGTCTTCATAGAGAGACGCACAAAACACTAAAGTCTTCATAGAGAGACGTACAAAACACTAAAGTCTTCATAGAGAGACGCACAAAACACTAAAGTCTTCATAGAGAGACGTACAAAACACTAAAGTCTTCATAGAAAGACCACAAAACACTAAAGTCTTCATAGAGAGACGTACAAAACACTAAAGTCTTCATAGAGAGACGCACAAAACACTAAAGTCTTCATAGTCAAGAGACGCACAAAACACTAAAGTCTTCATAGAGAGACGTACAAAACACTAAAGTCTTCATAGAGAGACGCACAAAACACTAAAGTCTTCATAGAGAGACGTACAAAACACTAAAGTCTTCATAGAGAGACGCACAAAACACTAAAGTCTTCATAGAGAGACACACAAACACTAAAGTCTTCATAGAGAGACGCACAAAAC
>JACEEU010000687.1:23984499-24064499 GCA_016630915.1 Callionymus lyra
CTTGACTCTGGTGTTGTGATAGTGTAGTAACAAGTATATATGTGTAGTATTGTCCAGTACTTGACTCTGGTGTTGTGATAGTGTAGTAACAAGTATATATGTGTAGTATTGTCCAGTACTTGACTCTGGTGTTGTGATAGTGTAGTAACAAGTATATATGTGTAGTATTGTCCAGTACTTGACTCTGGTGTTGTGATAGTGTAGTAACAAGTATATATGTGTAGTATTGTCCAGTACTTGACTCTAGTTTTGTGATAGTGTAGTAACAAGTATATATGTGTAGTATTGTCCAGTACTTGACTCTGGTGTTGTGATAGTGTAGTAACAAGTATATATGTGTAGTATTGTCCAGTACTTGACTCTGGTGTTGTAATAGTGTAGTAACAAGTATATATGTGTAGTATTGTCCAGTACTTGACTCTGGTGTTGTGATAGTGTAGTAACAAGTATATATGTGTAGTATTGTCCAGTACTTGACTCTGGTGTTGTGATAGTGTAGTAACAAGTATATATGTGTAGTATTGTCCAGTACTTGACTCTGGTGTTGTGATAGTGTAGTAACAAGTATATATGTGTAGTATTGTCCAGTACTTGACTCTGGTGTTGTGATAGTGTAGTAACAAGTATATATGTGTAGAATTGTCGAGTACTTGACTCTGGTGTTGTGATAGTGTAGTAACAAGTATATATGTGTAGTATTGTCCAGTACTTGACTCTGGTGTTGTGATAGTTTAGTAACAAGTATATGTGTAGTATTGTCCAGTACTTGACTCTGGTGTTGTGATAGTGTAGTAACAAGTATATATGTGTAGTATTGTCCAGTACTTGACTCTGGTGTTGTGATAGTGTAGTAACAAGTATATATGTGTAGTATTGTCCAGTACTTGACTCTGGTGTTGTGATAGTGTAGTAACAAGTATATATGTGTAGTATTGTCCAGTACTTGACTCTGGTGTTGTGATAGTGTAGTAACAAGTATATATGTGTAGTATTGTCCAGTACTTGACTCTGGTGTTGTGATAGTGTAGTAACAAGTATATATGTGTAGTATTGTCCAGTACTTGACTCTAGTTTTGTGATAGTGTAGTAACAAGTATATATGTGTAGTATTGTCCAGTACTTGACTCTGGTGTTGTGATAGTGTAGTAACAAGTATATATGTGTAGTATTGTCCAGTACTTGACTCTGGTGTTGTAATAGTGTAGTAACAAGTATATATGTGTAGTATTGTCCAGTACTTGACTCTGGTGTTGTGATAGTGTAGTAACAAGTATATATGTGTAGTATTGTCCAGTACTTGACTCTGGTGTTGTGATAGTGTAGTAACAAGTATATATGTGTAGTATTGTCCAGTACTTGACTCTGGTGTTGTGATAGTGTAGTAACAAGTATATATGTGTAGTATTGTCCAGTACTTGACTCTGGTGTTGTGATAGTGTAGTAACAAGTATATATGTGTAGAATTGTCCAGTACTTGACTCTGGTGTTGTGATAGTGTAGTAACAAGTATATATGTGTAGTATTGTCCAGTACTTGACTCTGGTGTTGTGATAGTTTAGTAACAAGTATATGTGTAGTATTGTCCAGTACTTGACTCTGGTGTTGTGATAGTGTAGTAACAAGTATATATGTGTAGTATTGTCCAGTACTTGACTCTGGTGTTGTGATAGTGTAGTAACAAGTATATATGTGTAGTATTGTCCAGTACTTGACTCTGGTGTTGTGATAGTGTAGTAACAAGTATATATGTGTAGTATTGTCCAGTACTTGACTCTGGTGTTGTGATAGTGTAGTAACAAGTATATATGTGTAGTATTGTCCAGTACTTGACTCTAGTTTTGTGATAGTGTAGTAACAAGTATATATGTGTAGTATTGTCCAGTACTTGACTCTGGTGTTGTGATAGTGTAGTAACAAGTATATATGTGTAGTATTGTCCAGTACTTGACTCTGGTGTTGTAATAGTGTAGTAACAAGTATATATGTGTAGTATTGTCCAGTACTTGACTCTGGTGTTGTGATAGTGTAGTAACAAGTATATATGTGTAGTATTGTCCAGTACTTGACTCTGGTGTTGTGATAGTGTAGTAACAAGTATATATGTGTAGTATTGTCCAGTACTTGACTCTGGTGTTGTGATAGTGTAGTAACAAGTATATATGTGTAGTATTGTATAGTACTTGACTCTGGTGTTGTGATAGTGTAGTAACAAGTATATATGTGTAGTATTGTCCAGTACTTGACTCTGGTGTTGTGATAGTGTAGTAACAAGTATATATGTGTAGTATTGTCCAGTACTTGACTCTGGTGTTGTGATAGTGTAGTAACAAGTATATATGTGTAGAATTGTCCAGTACTTGACTCTGGTGTTGTGATAGTGTAGTAACAAGTATATATGTGTAGTATTGTCCAGTACTTGACTCTGGTGTTGTGATAGTGTAGTAACAAGTTATATGTGTAGTATTGTCCAGTACTTGACTCTGGTGTTGTGATAGTGTAGTAACAAGTATATATGTGTAGTATTGTCCAGTACTTGACTCTGGTTTTGTGATAGTGTAGTAACAAGTATATATGTGTAGTATTGTCCAGTACTTGACTCTGGTGTTGTGATAGTGTAGTAACAAGTATATATGTGTAGTATTGTCCAGTACTTGACTCTGGTGTTGTGATAGTGTAGTAACAAGTATATATGTGTAGTATTGTCCAGTACTTGACTCTAGTGTTGTGATAGTGTAGTAACAAGTATATATGTGTAGTATTGTCCAGTACTTGACTCTGGTGTTGTGATAGTGTAGTAACAAGTATATATGTGTAGTATTGTCCAGTACTTGACTCTGGTGTTGTAATAGTGTAGTAACAAGTATATATGTGTAGTATTGTCCAGTACTTGACTCTGGTGTTGTGATAGTGTAGTAACAAGTATATATGTGTAGTATTGTCCAGTACTTGACTCTGGTGTTGTAATAGTGTAGTAACAAGTATATATGTGTAGTATTGTCCAGTACTTGACTCTGGTGTTGTAGTATATATATAGTGTGTACTTTTGTTTGTTTTTTAAACCCAAATATTTCCCAACATGAGCTTTAAAAGATTCTTCCTTTAGCTGCGAAGGACTTGGTAATTAATTAATTAGTATGAACTGAGATATTATTAATCTTATTTTACACATTTTATTAAAGTATAATATAATATATCTGATAAATATGATGTGTTTATTTGTTTGTTCTGCTGTATATGGATGTATCATGAAGAAAATAATATGTTGATATTTAAACAAACCAATATTTTCTCGGACAGACGACTCAGGGCGTGCAGGTCAACTGCTTCCGGACCCTGGAGGACCTGGTCCTGGGGTACCAGCAGCCACACAAGGGTCTGGTGGCTCCACTGCTCTTCCCTGTTCCCCCGGCCCCCCACCCCCGGGCCCCGGGCCCCGGGGGAATTTTACCTTTTTTTCCCCCCACAATTGTTGGATGGATGGATGGATGGATGGTTGGATGGGTGGGTGGGTGGGTGGGTGGGTGGGTGGGGGGATGGATGGATGGATGGATGGATGTATAAGACGGACGGACGGATGGACGGATGGATGGACGGACGGACGGATGGACGGACGGACGGACGGACGGATGGACGGATGGACGGGACGGACGGATGGATGGATGGATGGACGGACGGACGGACGGACGGGACGGACGGACGGGACGGACGGACGGACGGGACGGACGGACGGACGGACGGACGGATGGACGGATGGACGGACGGATGGATGGGACGGACGGACGGATGGATGGATGGACGAATGTGACGGACGGATGGATGGATGGACGGACGGACGGATGGATGGACGGACGGATGGATGGACGGATGGACGGGACGGATGGATGGATGGATGGATGGATGGATGGATGGACGGACGGATGGATGGATGGATGGATGGATGGATGGATGGATGGATGGATGGATGGATGGATGGATGGATGGATGGATGGATGGATGGATGGATGGATGGATGGATAAACTGCCGGCTGGATCGCTGGATGGGCGGCCGGGGAGGCCCTTCGTTCGTTCCCAAAATCCCCGCCCCGGCTTGGTGGGGGGGGGGGGGGGGGGGGGGGGCCTTTTTTTTTTTTTTGCTGGGGGGGGGGGGGGTGGGTTTTCCAGGTAACGTTGAAGCTCCGCCTCCTCATCTCAGCTGACACTGAAACAGTGCAAACCTCTGCCAAGGGCGAGACTTTCACGAGCATCTAAACCAGAGGTTGTCGTTCAAACTTCTTAAAGGGCCGGCGTTCTCGCTGTCACTGCTACGACTAATGTCGTCGATTTGAAGGAAAAATGTTTTTAAAATAAAAAAAAAATGACGTAATCATGTCACGACATTCGAAATATTCACTAAAACTTATATTTTACTTCTTTCATGTTTTATTAAAAAAAAAGACTTAATAGAATAACTTTTGTGAAAACATTATACAACATATAAAAAAATACCCTTTTTTTTAAGGATTTCTTTTCAGTTTTCTTTCAATTTATTTAAATTTTAAAAATAAAACATCTCATAATAAACATTTCTTACTTGTTCTTCCTGGTTTTATTGTTGGACTCGAAAAAACCATCAGGCGCCGGATTTTTACTAGTTTTTAAATCAAGAGCTAAGAAGCCACACTAGTCAAGAACACATTTTTGAATACTTTCATTCAATTATATGAATATTTAGTAACATTTTTTGGGGTATTGTTGTTTAAACAAAAGCCGAGTCACTCCTTGGCAGCGGTAAATAAGTTCCGAGATCATTTCCAGTCAAACTTTTACTCATCAGAAGGAATTTATTCAAAGGAAACTGAGTTTCTCAGAATCTGATGATTCCAGTAAAAATCGAACGTCGACTGTCGTTCATAAGAATCTACTTTATATTAATTAATTAATTAACTTCTACATTCGTCTGATTCTTCTCTGGAGCTTCTGTCGAACATATTTATTAAAGTTAATAACAACAAAAACATATCGTCATTTATTAATAAATAATAACAAAAAAATACTTGTTTTTGACCAGTAGGTTTTATCAAAAAGAAAAAGTTCACAGACTCAGTGATGTCATATGTAAACAAATATAAATGTTTTACATTTAAACACCTAAACATGTTAAATAGTTAGTTTATTATTAGTAACTGTCAAACTAGTTGAAACACCAAAGTAATCGACAGATTTTTTAAACTTTTTACGTTTTTTTAATGATATTCTTAAGAATTACTTTCTATGTTTTTGCTTCTTTTTTTAAATGATTTAAAATAGTTTATTATTAAAGTTTGAGACACATACGTGTAACATTGTTCAAGTACATGACAGAGATATTTGCAACATACATGAACTCAAGTCACATTCAAACAAAGCTCACCATGAAAGACAACAATATACAAAATACATGAAATAAATAATGATTATTAAAGACGAGCTTAAATGATCTTATTAAAAAACAAAAGAAAAACATGAAAACACAGATAAATGAAAGAATAAATCAAATTAATAATTTACTTTGTTATTTTTAATCAATTTAATACTGAAATATACTTTTTTAATTCACGTGTTTTATCTGATTTTTGCTGAGAATTATGAACAGATTTATAAAATACTCATTATTTTTTATCTTTTATTCTCTATTTGAGTTGTTGATATTAAAACTATCAAAAAATTGATTAATTTTGATTTTGAAGTAACATTTACATTTTTCTTAATAAACATCTCTGGAGCCAATATTATTAATTAATAAATATTTTCTATTTCAGGAAAATCAAAAAACGAGTGTTGAATATGTTCACCTTGACAGAAATGACATTTAGTGTTAATTTAAATAACTCGACATATGTAAGTATTAGTTGGAAGAATGTTATGAATCATTTTTAATTACATTTTCCCTAATTTTATTCGAAATAACACATTTATTTGCATTAATTTACATCTTTTATCTTGTACGTCAATCATATTTACACTTGGTTGTGATTTTTCTTTCATTATAAAAGTGATTTCAAAGCATGATTTATCTCTTAAATCTATTCACATCAAAGGGAAACTTTCCACGTTGTCGTCACCAGTGTTGCGGATGACGTCATCGCTCTGCTGAACAACTACCTCGTCACTGAACTTCCGCTCGACATTGAGAACGTGCACCGAGGAGCGACGTCACTCTGCCACCTGAAGGGCACTCTGGGTACTGCATGTCAGGGACTCAACAGGTTCAAGCTTCTTTATCATTTATTCCATAGAGTTATTTTATCAAATCCCTCCTGACCTTTGACCCGTGAGTGACCCACATGACCTTTGACCTGCGACCCACAGCGAGATCGACCTGACGCTGGCGAGTCTGGAAACGTTGGCGAAAGTCTTCGACCACCCGAGCGCGTCCGCGACTCCGAGCAAGACTCAGGTACTCGTTGTACGCCCTTGTTTGTTGATGATAAAGCCTGACCTGTCGTCTCAGGGTCAGGAGATGGAGATCGACTCCGTGTTGTTCAAGATCTCGTCGCTGGTCAGTCTGCTGTCGTCGCTGGAGAAGAAGGTATTGATCATCGATTATTGATCATCGATTATTGATTATTGATTATTGATCAATCGATGTTTCAACGTAACTTTCTGACACTTAACACTTGTTTATCTGCGCAAATTCAAGACAAATATTGCAGAATTCAAACATAAAGATGTTGATTTATGGATTTGATTAACATTTAACTATTTCAAGTATATATTGACAAACACGTTATAAACATTTACTCTTATAAAAAATATATATTAGTTAAAAATAACTGAAGCCAAATATAACAAGTAATAGTGAGAAAATAAAACCAAAGCAAATACATTTAAAGATGTGAAAAAAGGATTAGAAACATAAATACTTTGATCCCTTGTGTCGTCTCCGGGTCAAAGGTCAACCACCTCCCTGGCTTCCATAAATACTTATGCGGTGGTGGAGGTCGTTGACCTTTGACCCGGAGACGACACAAGGGTTAAATCCACCAAATGTTATTATATTTCGTTTGTATATATTTTCAATACATTTTACATGTATTCTACTGTAATTATTATATATTTCAGACAAAATATTTACTTTTAAATCCGTTAGTTGTTGAAGTTTCTGCTTCTTGATGTTGTTGATTATGTTGTTGTTTGTTTTGATAAACAATCTTGAGAAAAACACACATAAAAAGTAAAACTGATTAATTACGTTCATTTATTCATTTTCTGCTGGTTCCCTAATGAGGGCCGAGGAGGTGAGAGGGGGGTCTGTCCCAGCTACCTGGGGGGAGAGGCAGGCTGAACACGTCACACAGAGACACACACACACACACACACACACACACACACACACACACACACACACACACACACACACACACACACACACACACACACACACACGCAGGTCGAACTAGTTGATTCTAGATCTAGTACATCAGGTTAAATTAATTTGAAATCAATAAATATATAATTATAATAATAATTATAATAATTATAATTAAATATATATATATATATAAATATATATATATATATATATATATATATATATATATATAAATATTTAAATATATATACTTACATGTAATTTAATATATACATTTTTAATTATAATAAGATAATTATATATATATATAGAATTACATATATATAATTATAATTATTATAATTAAATATATATATATATATATATATAAATATATATATACATTTAATTTAATATATATATATATCTATATATATATTATTATTATAATAATTATAATTAAATATACAGTATATATATATATAATAAATTACATATATATATATTTAATTATAATTATATATAAATATATATATATATATATATATATTGTGTATTTTTGTTTGTAAGTTTCTTTACAACTATATATTTCCTTTTCTTTTTTCAATTAAAACACATCTTTTTTCGATGTTTTCGAAGTAACATGTTTTCAAAGTAACATGTTTTCAAAGTAACATGTTTTCAAAGTAACATGTTTTCAAAGTAACATGTTTTCAAAGTAACATGTTTTCAAAGTAACATGTTTTCAAAGTAACATGTTTTCGAAGTACTCATGTTACAGTTAAATCATCTCTTCTGTCCTCAAAGGTGGTCAAAGCTCTACAAGACGCCGTCACGAACCATAATCTCGCCGCCGCTCCTCCTCCTCCTGCCACGCAACACAAAGTCCACGCTCCTGCGGCGCCGCTTTATTCCTTCCAGGTACGTGGAGCGCCCGCTCACCCCTGACCTCTGACCTCTGACCTCGAGGCCCGCAGGTGAAGACGCTGCGCTGCGGCCGCCAGACGCTCTCGCTGGACGTGGACGCCGGCGTTCTTCTCCTGGACAGGAAGTCGCACTCGTCCGGCGCCGAGAGGATCAGTCACGACAGAAGTAAAAGTTCTCGCGTCCTCGTGGTTCGTTTTGGTTCTTTTAACTCGTGAGTCAGTTCTTCAGGTGGTGAAGTTCCAGAGCTGTCCGTCAAAGCTGCGCCTGGTGATTGACAGCCATCACTGCCCCCCGCGAGAGATGACCTTTGAGAGCAGACGGGTGAGAAGCTCATGTACATTCAAATATTTAAATGATACACTAAGTAAAATATACTTCTTTTTTTTTTTAATGTTATTGTTTTTAAAGCAATCATTTAGTTTAATCATTTATTATTGGTTGCACTTTAAAAATACAAATTATAAAAAAAAATGCACTTAACAAATTTATGTTAATCAAAATTAAATGTTCCAAAGTCAATAGTTTAACATTTGTTGTCTTTTTAATTCAATATAAATGTTGTTATAATAGAGTCACCAGACAAAACCAACAGAGCTCAGAGATACTGATCAAACTTTCATCTAACACACACACACACACACACACACACACACACACACACACACACACACACACACACACACACACACACACACACACACACACACACACACACACACCTACACACACACACACACACACACACACACACACACACACACACACACACCTACACACACACACACACACACACACACACCTACACGCACACACACACACACACACACACGCACACACACACACACACACACCTACACGCACACACACACACACACACCTACACACACACACACACACACACACACACACACACACACCTACACAAACACACACACACACACACACACATACACACACACACTCACTCACTCACTCACTCACTCACTCACACACACACACACACTTATACAAACACACACTCACTCACTCACTCACTCACTCACTCACTCACTCACTCACTCACTCACTCACTCACTCACACACACACACACACTTATACAAACACACACTCACTCACTCACTCACTCACTCACTCACTCACTCACTCACTCACTCACTCACTCACTCACTCACTCACTCACTCACTCACACCACTCACTCACACACACACACACACACTTATACAAACACACACTCACTCACTCACTCACTCACTCACTCACTCACTCACTCACTCACTCACTCACTCACTCACTCACCTCACTCACTCACACACACACACACACACTTACACACACTCACACACACACACTTATACACTCACACACACACACACACACACACACTTATACACTCACACACACACACACCTACACACCCACACACACACCTACACACCCACACACACCTACACACACCTACACACCCACACACACCTGCACACACACTTACACACACACACACACCTACACACACCTACACACCCACACACACCTGCACACACACTTACACACACCTACACACACACACACACCTACACACACACTACACACACACACACCTGCACACACACTTACACACACACCTACACACACACCTACACACCCACACACACCTGCACACACACTTACACACACACACACACACACACACACACACCTACACACCTACACACACACACACACCCACACACACCTACACACACACCCAGCCACACACACACACCTACACAGACACACACACACACCTTCACACACACACACACACCTACACACACACACACACCTTCACAGACACACACACACACCTTCACACACACACACACACACACACCTACACAGACACACACACACACCTTCACACACACACACACACACACACTTATACACTCACTCACACACACACACACACTTATACACTCACACACACACACACCTACACACCCACACACACACCTACACACCCACATACACCTACACACACCGTGTACTGTTTTGAGTATTGTTTTGATTGTTAAAGCGCTTTGTGACCCTGGTCTCGAAAAGCGCTATATAAATAAATATTACTTACTTACTTACTTACTTACACCTACACACACACACATTAAAAAAACAACAGTTTAATGTTCATTTTAAAAGACTACGGTTAAACACAATCAAATATATTTTTGAATTTTTATAATTACAATATCATACTTTTTAAAATCACTTTGATTTAGTAAAACCAAAATCAGCTTTTTAATATAGAAATGATTGAATTACATCATTAAAAAAATAATGAAATACTTAAAAACATTTCCATAAAAAAGGTCAAAGGTCAAAGGTTAAAGAACTAAGACTCTGCTGCTCCTGCAGAAGTGCGAGGCCTTCTGTCGGCTCGTCCTCGTGACGAGGTCGCGTCACTCTCAGCCCGGCGACCCCGACCTCATCTCCGTGTTCGTGGGCACCTGGAACATGGGTACGCCTCAGACTCCGCCCACACCTTCCCGTCCTCACGCTGTCGTCCTCGCAGGTGGGTCTCCGCCCCCCCGCGGCCTGCCGTCCTGGCTCACCTGCCGCGGTCTGGGTCACACCCCGGACGACTCGGTGGCCCTGCTGCCCTACGACGTCTACGCTCTGGGGACCCAGGAGAACCCTCAGGGCGAGAAGGAGTGGACGGAGAACATCCGGGCGACTCTTCGCAGCTTCACCCACGTCGACTTCAAACAGGCGAGGAATCGTTTTGAAAGCTGTTAAAGCCACAATCAGTGTGATTTCAAAGGTGGTTTCTGGCGACCCCACTGTCAGAACAGTGTAACTGCAGCCTCAGTACATTTGTTTACACAACTAGATTAAAACTCTGGTTGTGTCAGTTTGTGATACTTCATAGTACTTCATAGTAAAACTCTGACCACAAATGTCAGACGCTCTAGGCGGGTCAAAGTGACCCGATAAAAAATGATAGTTAAAATAACATCTAGAGATTCTACACGAGTCATGACTTACAGAAAATGTTTAAAAATATAAATATGATATGAAATATATTATTAATTATAATTATAAGACATAATACATAATGTATTATAATAATTAATAAAGTCAGAAAGAAAGAAAAACCATCTGGATCCACGAATAATTAGAAGGTTCATATTTTTGTTGATTTAAAGGGTTTTCTATGTAAATAATATTAATTTTTAAATACTCTCTACGACTTTAGGGAGGAAAATAAATCAAAATATATTTCTGCAATTAAAACTTAAATTATGAATTATTGAAACAGACAATTAAAAAAAAAAAAAGTTGAATATTTACTAAATTAAAAGTCAAATATTTAAAACTTTGTTTCTGGCTCTGGTCAGAACAGTGTAACTGCATTGTCATGGTTCCTGCTTTTGCGCTGTTGCAATAAACTGCATGTTTAATAAACTGCATGAACGTGTGTTTGACAAGATAAAGACTCTTTTTGAGTCACTTTGTGTTTTTATCTTTGGTCACTTTAGAAAAGTTTAAAAGGTTCAAATAACAGCCAAAAGTTTGTTTGTATGGAAAAAAACAAACAAATAATAATAATAGTAAAAATAATAATAATAATAAACAAAGTTACCATAAAGTTAAAATAAAGATAAAGCAGGAAACAGTTTATTTCAACCTATATTTTGATTTCACTCTGAAAACTATCGAAATCATCAGATGAATCCAGTGGACACTAGGGGGCAGTAAAGGTCCCTGAACTGAACACAAACTGGTAAAAACAACGAGGACACAAGACAGTGTGAAAAACACCTTCTGATGACGTCACAGTATTCGGTTTACTTAAAACTGACATGTAATTAATTAGAGAAATTATTTATGTTCTTATTGATATAAAGTTAACTTAAGTTGATGTCTGTAATGCGCATGTCTGTCCTGCAGGTGGCAGTGCAGTCTCTCTGGAACATGAAGCTCGCGGTGTTTGTGAAGCCAGAGCATGAAGGTCGAGTTACGAACATCAACACGTCCTGCGTGAAGACTGGCCTCGGGAAGGCATTAGGTACACACAAGTACACACATGTACACACAAGTACACACAAGTACACACATGTACACACATGTACACACATGTACACACATGTACACACATATGTACACACATGTACACACATGTACACACATTGTACACACAAGTACACACAAGTACACACATGTACACACAAGTACACACATGTACACACATGTACACACATGTACACACAAGTACACACAAGTACACACATGTACACACACATGTACACACATGTACACACAAGTACACACAAGTAAGTAATTAAACCTTAATATACACACAAGTAACACATAATAAGAAGATAGACAAGATGACACTAGTTAAAGACAATAGGTCAAGGAAAGAAAAAAAAAACAAGTACAAATAGTACACACAATTAAATGTAACACACAAATGTACAACAGATGACACAGTACACATGATGACAGTACACACATGTACACACACATGAGTACACACACAAGTACAACAAGTACACACATGTACACACATGTAGAACATACACACACACACATGTACACACAATACACACAAGTACACACAAGTACACACATATGTACACACATGTACACACATGTACACACAAGTACACACATGTACACACATGTACACACAAGTACACACATGTACACACATGTACACACACACATGTACACACAAGTACACACATGTACACACAAGTACACACATGTACACACATGTACACACATGTACACACAAGTACACACATGTACACACATGTACACACATGTACACACAAGTACACACATGTACACACAAGTACACACAAGTACACACATGTACACACATGTACACACAAGTACACACATGTACACACAAGTACACATACACACATGTACACACAAGTACACACATGTACACACATGTACACACATGTACACACATGTACACACATGTACACACAAGTACACACATGTACACACACACCTACACACACATGCACGCACATACACACCTACACGCACACACTCACATGCACACACACACCTGCACACGCACTTGTGCACGCACACACACACACACACACACACACACACACACACACACACACACACACACACACACACACACACACACACACACAAACTAACATACTAACACACCCACTAACACACATACACCCATGCAAACATGCACACACACGCACACACATGTACACACACACACACACGTACACACACTAACACACACACATGTACACACACACACTAACACACACACATGTACACACACACACATGTACACACACACACTAACACACACACCTACACACACATGCACACACACACACACACTCACATGCACACACACACAAACACCTGCACACGCACTTATGCACACAAACACACTAACACACCCAGTCTCACACACGTGTGTGTCGTCAGGTAACAAGGGAGCAGTAGGAGTGTCGTTTCTCTTCAACGGTTCTTCCTTTGGCTTCATCAACTGTCACCTGAGCTCAGGGAGTGACAAAGTTCTCAGGTGAGTCCAGGTGGACCTTCATCACACCTGCTGTGTGTCCACCACTGCTGTGTGTCCACCACTGTTGTGTGTCCACCACCTGCTGTGTGTCCACCACCTGCTGTGTGTCCACCACCTGCTGTGTGTCCACCACTGCTGTGTGTCCACCACTGTTGTGTGTCCACCACCTGCTGTGTGTCCACCACCTGCTGTGTGTCCACCACTGTTGTGTGTCCACCACTGTTGTGTGTCCACCACCTGCTGTGTGTCCACCACTGTTGTGTGTCCACCACTGTTGTGTGTCCACCACCTGCTGTGTGTCCACCACTGTTGTGTGTCCACCACCTGCTGTGTGTCCACCACCTGCTGTGTGTCCACCACTGTTGTGTGTCCACCACTGTTGTGTGTCCACCACCTGCTGTGTGTCCACAACTGTTGTGTGTCCACAACTGTTGTGTGTCCACCACTGCTGTGTGTCCACCACTGTTGTGTGTCCACCACTGTTGTGTGTCCACCACTGTTGTGTGTCCACCACTGCTGTGTGTCCACCACTGTTGTGTGTCCACCACTGTTGTGTGTCCACCACTGTTGTGTGTCCACCACTGTTGTGTGTCCACCACTGCTGTGTGTCCACCACTGTTGTGTGTCTACCACCTGCTGTGTGTCCACCACCTGTGTGTGTCCACCACTGTTGTGTGTCCACCACTGTTGTGTCCACCACCTGCTGTGTGTCCACCACCTGTGTGTGTCCACCACTGTTGTGTGTCCACCACTGTTGTGTCCACCACCTGCTGTGTATCCACCACTGTTGTGTGTCCACCACTGTTGTGTGTCCACCACTGTTGTGTGTCCACCACCCGTGTGTGTCCACCACTGTTGTGTCCACCACCTGCTGTGTGTCCACCACCTGCTGTGTGTCCACCACTGTTGTGTGTCCACCACCTGCTGTGTGTCCACCACTGTTGTGTGTCCACCACTGTTGTGTGTCCACCACCTGCTGTGTGTCCACCACTGTTGTGTGTCCACCACTGTTGTGTGTCCACCACCTGCTGTGTGTCCACCACTGTTGTGTGTCCACCACTGTTGTGTGTCCACCACCTGCTGTGTGTCCACCACTGTTGTGTGTCCACCACTGTTGTGTGTCCACCACCTGCTGTGTGTCCACCACTGTTGTGTGTCCACCACTGTTGTGTGTCCACCACCTGTTGTGTGTCCACCACCTGCTGTGTGTCCACCACTGTTGTGTGTCCACCACTGTTGTGTGTCCACCTCAGGAGGAACCACAACTTCGTGGACATCCTGCGCCTGCTGTCTCTGGGCGACAAGCATCTGAGCTGCTTCGACGTGAGCCTGAGGTTCCAGCACCTCTTCTGGTGTGGAGACCTCAACTACCGGCTGGACCTGGACGTGCAGGTGTGCGACGCTTCGCTGTTGTCGCCTCAACATCTCACGTGTGCGTCTCCACCAGGACATCCTGAAGCACGTGTCCAGGAGAGAGTTCCAGGAGCTCCTGTGCTCGGACCAGCTGACCAGGGAGAGGCTCAAGAGGAAGACCTTCCTCAACTTCAGTGCGTTTCATCTTCTGTCTCCTCAGGAACTTCTCGTTTCCATTTGAAATTTTATACAACATGTTTTTACGCAATTTTATTTCCCAACACAACATTTTACAAAACCTTGTTTTTGGCTTTTTAAGTATGATTAGTTGCAATGACAGCTGCGGGACAGCAGGGGGCAGATGTTTTCTGGGTCTGGCTTGTAAAAGAAACACAACTTCTGCACCACTGAGAGTGACAGTCCTTCAAAATGTTGGCTGATCCAGATGGTTATTCTGCAGACATTGAAATTCAAATGCAATGAACCAAGTTAATAAGCCTGGCTTTAAACTTCAATTAAAAACTTCAAATATAACTTAAAACTAAATTAAAACGAATATTTGCTGCAGAATTACCTTTAAATCAATCAAAATCATTTACCTTTAAATTGTTCGTGGATCCAGATGGTTTTTCTGAACATTACAGAAATGTAATCATCGCTTACTCGTCCTATTAATGATATTTATTTGATTTTTATTATTATTAAATGAAACCAGAACAAAACCTTGTATATATGCATGACTGCGATTCTTATTTAAGACTTTTATTTGATTTAAAAATAAACAGTTAAAATGTCACATTTTAAAATTAATATTATCTAAATCCTTTGAATAATAATAAAAAATTAAGCTTCAATTTATTTGAGGATCCAGATGGTTTTTCTGAACATTACAGAAATGTAATCATTGCTTACTCGTCCTATAGAGGAAATTAATGTTTATTGTATTTTATGATTATTATAAATCTTTAAGTAATGTTTTAGGCTAACTGTTAACAATATTTAAAACTTTGAATTTACTTTTATTTGTAACACAACCTAAAATAGAGCATTTTCAAATTTTTTTTTTTTTTTTACAGAGAAATCCTTTTAATTCTACAAAAATATGAACCTTCAAATTATTCGTGGATCCAGATGGTTTTTCTTAACATTACAAAAATTCAATCTTCTTTTCCTTTTGTTTTTTCCAAATTTTCTTTTGATCCGTCTTTTTTAATCTATTTTTATTGTTTTCTAACAGACAAATCTCTTTATTGGAAGTTTTTTATATGTTTTAAATGAGATACATCTTTATTTATTTGTATTTTCAGTCTAATTTCTGTCTTTTTTAAATCATAGTTTGTCACATGATGTAATTAAGTAAAACAAATTGTTTTTGTCATTTTACATATTAATACGGACTAAATTAAGTAAATTAATGAAATATAAAGTTTCACTTCTGAAAAATATTAAATTTAGAAATATTTGCCACAATGTCTAGAAAACACAGAATAAAATGACATTATTATTGATTATTTTCATCATTTGTTTACTGCTCACCAGTTGATTTGAGTGTCAATTAAAATATATATATTTGATTACTGTGAAGAGAAAACATGTCTGACAGTAACTTCTCGTCTCCGTCCTCGTCGTCACGAAGAGGAAGAAAAGATCTCGTTTCCTCCGACGTATCGATACGAACGAGGCTCCAGAGATTGTTACCTTTGGCAGAAGTACAAGACCTCGGGTGTGAGTACCTCCAGTACACACTTCCTCACACACCTGATAACAGTTCACACAACAAAACCACGTTTGTAAAACTGTCTTCACACCGAGTTCAAGCCCGAGTTAATATTTCTTTAATGTTTATTTTGAAAACTTCTCTGCGTAACTTTACGTACTGGGAGAGTCATGTGACCAAACTTGCATTAGTTTTACTAGGAAGTACTGAAGTACCTTTGAACACAAGACAGAACTGACTCAACCAGAGACTTTATCGTGTTGCAGTTACACTTCTCTGACACTGGGGGGAGACAGAGACACATTTTCCAAACTTCATATTTTTGCTTTAATAACAATAACTGATGAACTGGGAATGAAACTGAGATGTATTTTCCTTTTCCAGCAATTTTATGTTTAAATTAAAAATTTTCTGTTTCAGTCTCTTGAGGAAACATTCAGTGTGGATTAATAAAATCTATCTAATCTAATCTAATCTAATCTAATCTAATCTAATCTAATCTAACTGTGAAATGTTTTCTTTCCTCGAGTTTTAGAAAACAATATTCATGATATTTATAATAACTGAACTTTGCCTTTGTACAGAGATGTTTTAAAAAATGCAAAAAAAACTTTGTAAATAAAGTATTAATATATTTGATCATTAACTTAGTTACTATATAGTTTATATACCTAATTAACTATGTACATGTTTGTCATGACTAGGAGTGTGTATTGGAAATAATCTAGTAATAAGATATTTATCATGATACAACGATACAATATATAATATAAATAGTGATATTGTAGTAACAAGTATATA
The DNA here is from genome assembly GCA_016630915.1 of Callionymus lyra. Classification (NCBI taxonomy): domain Eukaryota; kingdom Metazoa; phylum Chordata; class Actinopteri; order Syngnathiformes; family Callionymidae; genus Callionymus; species Callionymus lyra. The sequence goes on from JACEEU010000687.1 coordinate 24,002,169, forward strand.
TGTGTAGTATTGTCCAGTACTTGACTCTGGTGTTGTGATAGTGTAGTAACAAGTATATATGTGTAGTATTGTCCAGTACTTGACTCTGGTGTTGTGATAGTGTAGTAACAAGGATATATGTGTAGTATTGTCCAGTACTTGACTCTGGTGTTGTGATAGTGTAGTAACAAGTATATATGTGTAGTATTGTCCAGTACTTGACTCTGGTGTTGTGATAGTGTAGTAACAAGGATATATGTGTAGTATTGTCCAGTACTTGACTCTGGTGTTGTGATAGTGTAGTAACAAGTATATATGTGTAGTATTGTCCAGTACTTGACTCTGGTGTTGTAATAGTGTAGTAACAAGGATATATGTGTAGTATTGTCCAGTACTTGACTCTGGTGTTGTGATAGTGTAGTAACAAGTATATATGTGTAGTATTGTCCAGTACTTGACTCTGGTGTTGTGATAGTGTAGTAACAAGTATATATGTGTAGTATCGTCCAGTACTTGACTCTGGTGTTGTGATAGTGTAGTAACAAGTATATATGTGTAGTATTGTCCAGTACTTGACTCTGGTGTTGTGATAGTGTAGTAACAAGTATACATGTGTAGTATTGTCCAGTACTTGACTCTGGTGTTGTGATAGTGTAGTAACAAGTATATATGTGTAGTATTGTCCAGTACTTGACTCTGGTGTTGTGATAGTGTAGTAAGTAAGTAAGTAAGTAATATATATTTATATAGCGCTTTTCGAGACCAGGGTCACAAAGCGCTTTAACAATCAAAACAATACTCAAAACAGTACATACTTCAAAGATCAAGACAACACCGAGAACAACACAGGAGTTCGAGAAATTCAAGGAAAAGCCTGAACAAATAAAAACGTCTTAAGATGTTTCTTAAAGGAGTCAGTAGATCCATCAAGCGCAAAGAGAGAGGAAGATTGTTCCAAAGCTTAGGAGCAACAGCCTGAAAAGATTTCTCTCCTCTGGTCCTGAGCCGTGTGCGTGGAACCATAAGTAGATTCTGATCCACAGACCTCAGAGCCCGAGCTGGGGTGTAAGGCTGGATCAGATCAGTGATGTAAGGAGGAGCCTGACCATGAATAGCTCTGAAAGTAAGAACCAGAATTTTAAAGTTGATCCTGAAAGAAACTGGAAGCCAGTGAAGAGTTTTAAGGACCGGAGAAATGTGAGTTCTTCTACTAGAGCGGGTCAGAATTCTCGCTGCAGAGTTCTGAATCAACTGCAGACGAGACAGCTCCTTCTTGTTAAGACATGAAAACAAACTGTTACAATAGTCCAGACGAGAAGAAACAAACGCATGGATTACAAGCTCCAGATCATGTTGTGACAGCATTTTCCTAAGTTTAGAGATTTTTCTCAGTTGAAGGAAACAGTTTCTGGTCAGTTTTCTACAGTGTTGAACAAGAGACATGTCTTTATCAAATACAACACCCAGGTTTCTCAGGCTCAGTTTGACAGACTGACCTAAGTCACCCAAGTACTGACTCAACCCTGGAATCGTATCATCAGGAGCAATCACCAGAGTTTCAGTTTTGTCCACATTAAGCTGTAAAGTGTTTTCACTCAGCCATTGTTTGATTTCTAGCAAACAATTGACTAAGCTGTTCAGCCTTTGGGGCTCAGTTGGGTCAAAAGAGCAGTAGAGCTGGATGTCATCAGCAAAAATGTGATAAGAAACATCTGGAAATCTCTGAATGATTTTACCAAGGGGAATCAAGTACAGCAAAAACAATAAAGGACCCAGAACAGAACCTTGAGGGACTCCACACAACAGATCTGCCGATTCAGACCTCATTTGATTGGCAGATACACTAAAACTGCGCCCAGAAAGGTAAGATGAGAACCATTCTAACACAGACCCAGACAGTCCCACTTCATCCCTTAGTCTTCTCAGCAGGATCTGGTGATCAACTGTAAATATCTATATAGTATAATCTATATAGTAACAAGTATATATGTGTAGTATTGTCCAGTACTTGACTCTGGTGTTGTGATAGTGTAGTAACAAGTATATATATGTAGTATTGTCCAGTACTTGACTCTGGTGTTGTGATAGTGTAGTAACAAGTATATATGTGTACTATTGTCCAGTACTTGACTCTGGTGTTGTGATAGTGTAGTAACGAGTATATATGTGTAGTATTGTCCAGTACTTGACTCTGGTGTTGTGATAGTGTAGTAACAAGTATATATGTGTAGTATTGTCCAGTACTTGACTCTGGTGTTGTGATAGTGTAGTAACAAGTATATATGTGTAGTATTGTCCAGTACTTGACTCTGGTGTTGTGATAGTGTAGTAACAAGTATATATGTTTGTTGAGAGGATTAAAATAAACTACACAACTTCTCCCCACAGACCCACAACATTCCACAAATGCATACTTCGAGTGTTTCCTAAAAAGCTTCTAAATTAAGCTCGAACGTCACGAACTAAACCTTGAATGTCGACACGAACGTCTCTCTCTGATGCTTCGCTGCAGGTTCGAGTCAACGTGCCGTCCTGGTGCGACAGGATCCTGTGGAGGTCGTACCCCGACACACACCTGCTGTGCACCTCCTACGGTAGCCTGGAAGTGACATCATCGTGTTTCAACTCTTCTAATGATGCTTTTCATCCAAATGTTGTTGTATTTTCCATCATACAATTAATGGAAAATAATTATTTATTCATGTTCTCTGTTGAATCATTCGTGTATTTGAAGTTGAATTAGATTTGATTGAATAATTGAATTAAAAAATATCTTCAGAATGAAATAATTTAATTCACGTAAAGTTTTATATTCTAATAATTCATAAATTAATTTTCTTAATTCAATATTTTGAATTTGTAGCCTTTAAAATGATATACAAGTTGGTATCATAGTGTCACCAGAAAATACTCATACCATAAATATATATGTAGATATAATACACAAAGATTTTTAAATAAATATAATGTACAAAAATATATATATATATTGAATTTAGAAAACGTTAAGTAATGGAATTAGAATAATAAAATAAATATAATAATTATATTAGAATATATTATAATATATTTAAATAAAATATACATATATTTTTTAAATATATTATAATATAATAAAATAAATCATATACAAAAAATGTGATATTCATATGATTAAATGTAATTGTTCAATAACAAAATGATTATAATGATTATAATGACATCATTTTAAATATATAATAATTATTATTCAAAGAAACATGTAAAGCTTGAACAGAAACAACATTTATATCCAAGTTAAATTGATTCAACTTCACTCAACGTCGTGAGAAGAACCTGAAGGTCACTGATCTGAGAGAACGACCTTGAGTCGTGACCTCGACGATAGAAAACATCTGCGAGTCCTTCAACGGTTCAGGGTCGAGTCTCAGGCGCTCCTTCCTCACCTGTTCGTCCTTCGCCCTCCACTGACCTCTGACCTCTGACCTCTGACCTGCTCCACAGGCTGCACGGACGACGTCTTCACCAGCGACCACTCGCCAGTGTTCGCTACTTTCCAAGTGGGTGTGACGGCGAAGTCCAGCGTGAGATCAGGTGAGTCGTGAGCTGATGAAGGTTCGTGAAGGATCGTCGTTCAAACCAACGACCTTGAGTCTAAATAAATACTTTATTTCTCCAGTAAACTCGACGTGACAGGAGCGTCTTTTTTCAAAACAAACAAAGACAAACATTTGTTGTGGTACTCTGGCGTCACGTGTGTATCTGTCGCAGCATTTGTCAAAATAATAAACTTCATGAAGATATTAAAGTACGGATCATTGTGTACTTTTATATCTTCTCATGTATATTCAATAGCAATGAGCTCCACCAGGTGGCAGTAGCTTGTAGCAACTCACTAGCACAACACACTGCACAGAAGAACAAGAACAGCAGTGACATGTTCTAAATAAACCTAATAAATCTAATATATTAACATATTTTTTCCTTGTTGACATTATTATTAACTTATGTTCTTGTGCTGGGATCACGTGACCTCCTTGGCAGAGGTGATTAAAATAACGTGCAACTGGTTTCTGATGAAAATAAGAAAATAAAACCAGAGTCGTTTCCACAAAGAAATGTGACCAAATATTCAGATAAATAAAAGATGTTGAAAAATACAGTTTAAATTTGAGGTTTTTATTTTAAAAGGTATAAAATATACAAACAAACAAAGACATTTTACAAAACACAATAAAATATATAATATTAAAATAAAATAAATAAATGTACCCTCTTACAACATATAATAATAAATATAATAAGTAAGAAAGTCATTTTTATTTATATAAAGCTTTTCCAGACTTTAATAATACAAATAATAACCATGATAATAGTAATAATAATATAGATACTATATATATATATTTATTTTTCTGCATAAAGTGAACCTTTTTTTATTCATAATAGTAAATACTTTAGAAATAAAAGACAAGATAAATGAACATATACATAATTATATTAATATTAATGATCTTAAAATTAGAATAATTATAGATAAAGAATTATTATACATATATACTTTAATTTATATATTATTTTTTATATTCATTTTTTTAATTGGGGTCTAAAATAAAAATGTAAAACCATCAGTGAAACACGTTCTCTGGACACTAGAATGTAACGAAGTAACTAATATTTATTAATAAATTCAAATCCAACAGATGCAGGGTCAGGGGTCGAGCGAGCCTGGATCGAGCTGGAGGGCATGGAAGCCATCGTGAAGACGTCGAGCAAAGAAAAGTTCCTCATCGAGTTCCACTCGCCGTGTCTGGAAGGTTTGACTTCATGATCGTCCGACACGTTCCTCGAGCGTCAAACAAACCATGGATTCTCCGCAGAGACGCGGCGCTCCTTCGAGAACGACTCCCAGAGCTGCGACGTTCCCGGGTTCCTCAAGCTGGCCTGGTCCTTGAAGCAGCTCCCCAAGGTCGTGGTCTCACCTTCACTGTGGATTGTTTTCATCAGGATTTAAAACTTCTTTTCTTCACGATCTTCTGCAGCTTTTTCCAGTCAAGTCCGACATGGACTTCCTTCAGGACCAGCACCTGCTGCTGTCCGTCAAGTCCTGTGACGGGTTCGAGTCTTACGGTACTTTTGAAAACATGGATAATAATCTGACAAATAATAATAATCTGAGTCAAGAAAATAATCCAATCATGTCATTAATTCAACGTTTCTTCATGGAAGTGACAATGAATTCATTTAACAAATGTTGAAAATCTTATATTTAGATGTCAAATTATTATTTTTTTATAATTGAATTAAAACATTTTGAACATTTTCAAGATTAATGCGTTTTTTTTACACATAGAGTTTGATAATATAATTCCTATTATTCAAAAATAAATTTTCTTCATTCTTCATGTCTTCATGTCTTCATGTCTCCATGTCTTCATGTCTTCATGTCCTGATGTCTTCATGTCTTCATGTCTTCATGTCTTCATGTCTTCATGTCCTGATTGTCTTCATGTCTTCATTCTTCATGTCTTCATGTCCTGATGTCCTGATGTCTTCATGTCTTCATGTCCTGATGTCTTCATGTCTTCATTATTTCCATTTCAAATCCATGTCTTCAGTGTCTTCATGTTCACATGATGTCATCATGTCTTCATAGAAAAATGTCTCCATGTCTTCATGTCTTCATGTCTTCATTCTTCATGTCTTCATGTCTTCATGTCTTCATGTCCTGATGTCTTCATGTCTTCATTCTTCATGTCTTCATGTCCTGATGTCTTCATTCTTCATGTCTTCATGTCCTGATGTCTTCATGTCTTCATGACCTGATGTCTTCATGTCTTCATGTCTTCATGTCTCCATGTCTTCATGTCTTCATGTCCTGATGTCTTCATGTCTTCATGTCTCCATGTCTTCATGTCTTCATGTCTTCATTCTTCATGTCTTCATGTCTTCATGTCTTCATGTCTTCATGTCTTCATGTCCTGATGTCCTGATGTCTTCATGTCTTCATGTCTTCATGTCTCCATGTCTTCATGTCTTCATGTCTCCATGTCTCCATGTCTTCATGTCTACATGTCCTGATGTCTTCATGTCCTGATGTCTTCATGTCTTCATGTCCTGATGTCTTCATGTCTTCATGTCTTCATTCTTCATGTCTTCATGTCCTGATGTCCTGATGTCTTCATGTCTTCATGTCTTCATGTCTTCATGTCCTGATGTCTTCATGTCTTCATGTCTTCATGTCCTGATGTCTCCATGTCTTCATGTCTCCATGTCTTCATGTCCTTCATTCTTCATGTCTTGATGTCTTGATGTCTTCATGTCTCCATGTTTTCATGTCCTGATGTCTTCATGTCTTCATGTCTTCATGTCTTCAAGTCTCCATGTTTTCATGTCCTGATGTCTTCATGTCCTGATGTCCTGATGTCTTCATGTCTTCATGTCTTCATGTCTTCATGTCTTCATGTCTCCATGTCTTCATGTCCTGATGTCTTCATGTCTTCATGTCTTCATGTCCTGATGTCTCCATGTCTTCATGTCCTTCATTCTTCATGTCCTGATGTCTTCATGTCTTCATGTCTCCATGTTTTCATGTCCTGCTGTCTTCATGTCTCCATGTCTTCATGTCCTTCATTCTTCATGTCCTGATGTCTTCATGTCTTCATGTCTTCATGTCTTCATGTCTTCAAGTCTTCATGTCCTGATGTCTTCATGTCTTCATGTCTTCATGTCTTCATGTCTCCATTCTTCATGTCTTCATTTCTTCATTCTTCATGTCTTCATGTCTTCATGTCTTCATGTCCTGATGTCTTCATGTCTTCATGTCTTCATGTCCTGATGTCTCCATGTCTTCAAGTCTTCATGTCCTGATGTCCTGATGTCTTCATGTCTTCATGTCTTCATGTCCTGATGTCTTCATGTCTTCATGTCTTCATGTCCTGATGTCTTCATGTCTTCCTTCTTCATGTCTTCATGTCCTGATGTCCTGATGTCTTCATGTCTTCATGTCTTCATGTCCTGATTTCTTCATGTCTTCATGTCTCCATGTCTTCATGTCTTCATGTCTCCATGTCTTCATGTCTTCATGTCTTCATGTCTTCATGTCTCCATGTCTTCATGTCTTCATGTCCTGATGTCTTCATGTCTTCATGTCTTCATGTCTCCATGTCTTCATGTCTTCATGTCTTCATTCTTCATGTCTTCATGTCTTCATGTCTTCATGTCCTGATGTCTTCATGTCTTCATGTCTTCATTCTTCATGTCTTCATGTCCTGATGTCTTCATGTCTTCATGTCTCCATGTCTTCATGTCTTCATGTCCTGATGTCTTAATGTCTTCATTCTTCATGTCTTCATGTCCTGATGTCTTCATGTCTTCATGACCTGATGTCTTCATGTCTTCATGTCTTCATGTCTTCATTCTTCATGTCTTCATGTCTTCATGTCTTCATGTCTCCATGTCTCCATGTCTTCATGTCTTCATGTCCTGATGTCTTCATGTCTTCATGTCTTCATGTCTTCATGTCTTCATGTCTTCATGTCTTCATGTCTTCATGTCTTCATGTCCTGATGTCTTCATGTCTTCATGTCTTCATGTCCTGATGTCTTCATGTCTTCATGTCTTCATGTCTCCATGTCTTCATGTCTTCATGTCTCCATGTCTCCATGTCTTCATGTCTTCATGTCCTGATGTCTTCATGTCTTCATGTCCTGATGTCTTCATGTCTTCATGTCTTCATGTCTTCATGTCCTGATGTCCTGATGTCTTCATGTCTTCATGTCTTCATGTCTTCATGTCTTCATGTCTCCATGTCTCCATGTCTTCATGTCTTCATGTCCTGATGTCTTCATGTCCTGATGTCTTCATGTCTTCATGTCCTGATGTCTTCATGTCTTCATGTCTTCATGTCTTCATGTCTTCATGTCTTCATTCTTCATTCTTCATGTCTTCATGTCTTCATGTCTCCATGTTTTCATGTCCTGATGTCTCCATGTCTTCATGTCTTCATGTCTTCATGTCTTCATGTCTTCATGTCTCCATGTCTTCATGTTTTCATGTCCTGATGTCTTCATGACTTCATGTCTTCATGTCTTCATGTCTCCATGTCTTCAAGTCTTCATGTCTTCATTCTTCATGTCTTCATGTCTTCATGTCTTCATGTCTCCATGTCTTCATGTCTTCATGTCTTCATTCTTCATGTCTTCATGTCCTGATGTCTTCATGTCTTCATGTCTCCATGTCTTCATGTCTTCATGTCTTCATGTCTTCATGTCTTCATGTCTTCATGTCCTGATGTCTTCATGTCTTCATTCTTCATGTCTTCATGTCCTGATGTCCTGATGTCTTCATGTCTTCATGTCCTGATGTCTTCATGTCTTCATGTCTTCATGTCCTGATGTCTTCATGTCTTCATGTCTTCATGTCTTCATGTCTTCATTCTTCATGTCTTCATGTCCTGATGTCTTCATGTCTTCCTTCTTCATGTCTTCATTCTTCATGTCTTCATGTCCTGATGTCCTGATGTCTTCATGTCTTCATGTCTTCATGTCCTGATTTCTTCATGTCTTCATGTCTCCATGTCTTCATGTCTTCATGTCCTGATGTCTTCATGTCTTCATGTCTTCATGTCTCCATTTCTCCATGTCTTCATGTCCTGATGTCTTCATGTCTTCATGTCTTCATGTCTCCATGTCTTCATGTCTTCATGTCTTCATTCTTCATGTCTTCATGTCTTCATGTCTTCATGTCTTCATGTCCTGATGTCTTCATGTCTTCATGTCTCCATGTCTTCATGTCTTCATGTCTTCATGTCCTGATGTCCTGATGTCTTAATGTCTTCATTCTTCATGTCTTCATGTCCTGATGTCTTCATGTCTTCATGACCTGATGTCTTCATGTCTTCATGTCTTCATGTCTTCATGTCTCCATGTCTTCATGTCTTCATGTCCTGATGTCTTCATGTCTCCATGTCTTCGTGTCTTCATGTCTTCATTCTTCATGTCTTCATGTCTTCATGTCTTCATGTCTCCATGTCTTCATGTCTTCATGTCTTCATGTCCTGATGTCCTGATGTCTTCATGTCTTCATGTCTTCATGTCTTCATGTCTCCATGTCTTCATGTCTTCATGTCTCCATGTCTCCATGTCTTCATGTCTACATGTCCTGATGTCTTCATGTCCTGATGTCTTCATGTCTTCATGTCCTGATGTCTTCATGTCTTCATGTCTTCATTCTTCATGTCTTCATGTCCTGATGTCTTCATGTCTTCATGTCTCCATGTTTTCATGTCCTGATGTCTTCATGTCTTCATGTCCTGATGTCCTGATGTCTTCATGTCTTCATGTCTTCATGTCCTGATGTCTTCATGTCTTCATGTCTTCATGTCCTGATGTCTCCATGTCTTCATGTCTCCATGTCTTCATGTCCTTCATTCTTCATGTCTTGATGTCTTCATGTCTTCATGTCTCCATGTTTTCATGTCCTGATGTCTTCATGTCTTCATGTCTTCAAGTCTCCATGTTTTCATGTCCTGATGTCTTCATGTCCTGATGTTCTGATGTCTTCATGTCTTCATGTCTTCATGTCTCCATGTCTTCATGTCCTGATGTCTTCATGTCTTCATGTCTTCATGTCTTCATGTCCTGATGTCTTCATGTCTTCATGTCTTCATGTCCTGATGTCTCCATGTCTTCATGTCTCCATGTCTTCATGTCCTTCATTCTTCATGTCTTGATGTCTTCATGTCTTCATGTCTCCATGTTTTCATGTCCTGATGTCTTCATGTCTTCATGTCTTCAAGTCTCCATGTCTTCATGTCCTGATGTCTTCATGTCCTATGTTCTGATGTCTTCATGTCTTCATGTCTTCATGTCTCCATGTCTTCATGTCCTGATGTCTTCATGTCTTCATGTCTTCATGTCTTCATGTCCTGATGTCTCCATGTCTTCATGTCCTTCATTCTTCATGTCCTGATGTCTTCATGTCTTCATGTCTCCATGTTTTCATGTCCTGCTGTCTTCATGTCTTCATGTCTCCATGTCTTCATGTCCTTCATTCTTCATGTCCTGATGTCTTCATGTCTTCATGTCTTCATGTCTTCATGTCTTCAAGTCTTCATGTCCTGATGTCTTCATGTCTTCATGTCTTCATGTCTACATGTCTTCATGTCTTCATTTCTTCATTCTTCATTCTTCATGTCTTCATGTCTTCATGTCTTCATGTCCTGATGTCTTCATGTCTTCATTCTTCATGTCTTCATGTCCTGATGTCCTGATGTCCTGATGTCTTCATGTCTTCATGTCTTCATGTCCTGATTTCTTCATGTCTTCATGTCTCCATGTCTTCATGTCTTCATGTCCTGATGTCTTCATGTCTTCATGTCTCCATGTCTTCATGTCTTCATGTCTTCATGTCCTGATGTCCTGATGTCTTCATGTCTTCATTCTTCATGTCTTCATGTCCTGATGTCTTCATGTCTTCATGACCTGATGTCTTCATGTCTTCATGTCTTCATGTCTTCATGTCTTCATGTCTTCATGTCTTCATGTCTTCATGTCTTCATGTCTTCATGTCCTGATGTCTTCATGTCTTCATTCTTCATGTCTTCATGTCCTGATGTCTTCATGTCTTCATGTCTCCATGTCTTCATGTCTTCATGTCTTCATGTCCTGATGTCCTGATGTCTTCATGTCTTCATTCTTCATGTCTTCATGTCCTGATGTCTTCATGTCTTCATGACCTGATGTCTTCATGTCTTCATGTCTTCATGTCTCCATGTCTTCATGTCTTCATGTCCTGATGTCTTCATGTCTCCATGTCTTCGTGTCTTCATGTCTTCATTCTTCATGTCTTCATGTCTTCATGTCTTCATGTCTCCATGTCTTCATGTCTTCATGTCTTCATGTCTTCATGTCCTGATGTCCTGATGTCTTCATGTCTTCATGTCTTCATGTCTCCATGTCTTCATGTCTTCATGTCTCCATGTCTCCATGTCTTCATGTCTACATGTCCTGATGTCTTCATGTCCTGATGTCTTCATGTCTTCATGTCTTCATTCTTCATGTCTTCATGTCCTGATGTCTTCATGTCTTAATGTCTCCATGTTTTCATGTCCTGATGTCTTCATGTCTTCATGTCCTGATGTCCTGATGTCTTCATGTCTTCATGTCTTCATGTCCTGATGTCTTCATGTCTTCATGTCTTCATGTCCTGATGTCTCCATGTCTTCATGTCTCCATGTCTTCATGTCCTTCATTCTTCATGTCTTGATGTCTTCATGTCTTCATGTCTCCATGTTTTCATGTCCTGATGTCTTCATGTCTTCATGTCTTCAAGTCTCCATGTTTTCATGTCCTGATGTCTTCATGTCCTGATGTCCTGATGTCTTCATGTCTTCATGTCTTCATGTCTCCATGTCTTCATGTCCTGATGTCTTCATGTCTTCATGTCTTCATGTCTTCATGTCCTGATGTCTCCATGTCTTCATGTCCTTCATTCTTCATGTCCTGATGTCTTCATGTCTTCATGTCTCCATGTTTTCATGTCCTGCTGTCTTCATGTCTTCATGTCCTTCATTCTTCATGTCCTGATGTCTTCATGTCTTCATGTCTTCATGTCTTCATGTCTTCAAGTCTTCATGTCCTGATGTCTTCATGTCTTCATGTCTTCATGTCTACATGTCTTCATGTCTTCATTTCTTCATTCTTCATTCTTCATGTCTTCATGTCTTCATGTCTTCATGTCCTGATGTCTTCATGTCTTCATTCTTCATGTCTTCATGTCCTGATGTCCTGATGTCCTGATGTCTTCATGTCTTCATGTCTTCATGTCCTGATTTCTTCATGTCTTCATGTCTCCATGTCTTCATGTCTTCATGTCCTGATGTCTTCATGTCTTCATGTCTTCATGTCTCCATGTCTTCATGTCTTCATGTCTTCATGTCTTCATGTCTTCATGTCTCCATGTCTTCATGTTTTCATGCGTGTCTTCATGACTTCATGTCTTCATGTCTTCATGTCTTCATGTCTCCATGTCTTCAAGTCTTCATGTCTTCATTCTTCATGTCTTCATGTCTTCATGTCTCCATGTCTCCATGTCTTCATGTCTTCATTCTTCATGTCTTCATGTCCTGATGTCTTCATGTCTTCATGTCTCCATGTCTTCATGTCTTCATGTCTTCATGTCTTCATGTCTTCATGTCCTGATGTCTTCATGTCTTCATTCTTCATGTCTTCATGTCCTGATGTCCTGATGTCTTCATGTCTTCATGTCCTGATGTCTTCATGTCTTCATGTCCTGATGTCCTGATGTCTTCATGTCTTCATGTCTTCATTCTTCATGTCTTCATGTCCTGATGTCTTCATGTCTTCCTTCTTCATGTCTTCATGTCCTGATTTCTTCATGTCTTCATGTCTCCATGTCTTCATGTCTTCATGTCCTGATGTCTTCATGTCTTCATGTCTTCATGTCTCCATTTCTCCATGTCTTCATGTCTTCATGTCCTGATGTCTTCATGTCTTCATGTCTTCATGTCTCCATGTCTTCATGTCTTCATGTCTTCATTCTTCATTATTCATGTCTTCATGTCTTCATGTCTTCATGTCCTGATGTCTTCATGTCTTCATTCTTCATGTCTTCATGTCCTGATGTCTTCATTCTTCATGTCTTCATGTCCTGATGTCTTCTTGTCTTCATGACCTGATGTCTTCATGTCTTCATGTCTTCATGTCTCCATGTCTTCATGTCTTCATGTCCTGATGTCTTCATGTCTTCATGTCTCCATGTCTTCATGTCTTCATGTCTTCATTCTTCATGTCTTCATGTCTTCATGTCTTCATGTCTTCATGTCTTCATGTCTTCATGTCCTGATGTCCTGATGTCTTCATGTCTTCATGTCTTCATGTCTCCATGTCTTCATGTCTTCATGTCTCCATGTCTCCATGTCTTCATGTCTACATGTCCTGATGTCTTCATGTCCTGATGTCTTCATGTCTTCATGTCCTGATGTCTTCATGTCTTCATGTCTTCATTCTTCATGTCTTCATGTCCTGATGTCTTCATGTCTTAATGTCTCCATGTTTTCATGTCCTGATGTCTTCATGTCTTCATGTCCTGATGTCCTGATGTCTTCATGTCTTCATGTCTTCATGTCTTCATGTCTTCATGTCCTGATGTCTTCATGTCTTCATGTCTTCATGTCTTCATGTCCTGATGTCTCCATGTCTTCATGTCTCCATGTCTTCATGTCCTTCATTCTTCATGTCTTGATGTCTTCATGTCTTCATGTCTCCATGTTTTCATGTCCTGATGTCTTCATGTCTTCATGTCTTCAAGTCTCCATGTTTTCATGTCCTGATGTCTTCATGTCCTGATGTCCTGATGTCTTCATGTCTTCATGTCTTCATGTCTCCATGTCTTCATGTCCTGATGTCTTCATGTCTTCATGTCCTGATGTCTCCATGTCTTCATGTCCTTCATTCTTCATGTCCTGATGTCTTCATGTCTTCATGTCTCCATGTTTTCATGTCCTGCTGTCTTCATGTCTCCATGTCTTCATGTCCTTCATTCTTCATGTCCTGATGTCTTCATGTCTTCATGTCTTCATTTCTTCAAGTCTTCATGTCCTGATGTTTTCATGTCTTCATGTCTTCATGTCTCCATGTCTTCATGTCTTCATTTCTTCATTCTTCATGTCTTCATGTCTTCATGTCTTCATGTCCTGATGTCTTCATGTCTTCATGTCTTCATGTCCTGATGTCTCCATGTCTTCATGTCTTCATGTCCTGATGTCCTGATGTCTTCATGTCTTCATGTCTTCATGTCCTGATGTCTTCATGTCTTCATGTCTTCATGTCCTCAATGTCTTCATGTCTTCCTTCTTCATGTCTTCATGTCCTGATGTCCTGATGTCTTCATGTCTTCATGTCTTCATGTCCTGATTTCTTCATGTCTTCATGTTCTCCATGTCTTCATGTCTTCATGTCTCCATGTCTTCATGTCTTCATGTCTTCATGTCTCCATGTCTCCATGTCTTCATGTCTTCATGTCCTGATGTCTTCATGTCTTCATGTCTTCATGTCTCCATGTCTTCATGTCTTCATGTCATGTCTTCATTCTTCATGTCTTCATGTCTTCATGTCTTCATGTCTTCATGTCTTCATTCTTCATGTCTTCATGTCTTCATGTCTTCATGTCATGTCTTCATGTCTTCATGTCTTCATGTCTTCATGTCTTCATGTCCTGATGTCTTCATGTCTTCATTCTTCATGTCTTCATGTCCTGATGTCTTCATGTCTTCATGACCTGATGTCTTCATGTCTTCATGTCTTCATGTCTTCATGTCTTCATGTCTTCATGTCTTCATGTCTTCATGTCTTCATGTCTTCATGTCTCCATGTCTTCATGTCTTCATGTCCTGATGTCTTCATGTCTTCATTCTTCATGTCTTCATTCTTCATGTCTTCATGTCCTGATGTCTTCATGTCTTCATGTCTTCATGTCTTCATGTCCTGATGTCTTCATGTCTTCATGTCTTCATGTCTCCATGTCTTCATGTCTTCATGTCTCCATGTCTTCATGTCTTCATGTCCTGATGTCTTCATGTCCTGATGTCTTCATGTCTTCATGTCCTGATGTCTTCATGTCTTCATTCTTCATGTCTTCATGTCCTCATGTCCTGATGTCTTCATGTCTTCATGTCTTCATGTCTTCATGTCCTGATGTCTCCATGTCTTCATGTCTCCATGTCTTCATGTCCTTCATTCTTCATGTCTTGATGTCTTCATGTCTTCATGTCTTCAAGTCTCCATGTTTTCATGTCCTGATGTCTTCATGTCCTGATGTCCTGATGTCTTCATGTCTTCATGTCTTCATGTCTCCATGTCTTCATGTCCTGATGTCTTCATGTCTTCATGTCTTCATGTCCTGATGTCTCCATGTCTTCATGTCCTTCATTCTTCATGTCCTGATGTCTTCATGTCTTCATGTCTCCATGTTTTCATGTCTCTGTGTTCATGTCTTCATGTCTCCATGTCTTCATGTCCTTCATTCTTCATGTCCTGATGTCTTCATGTCTTCATGTCTTCATGTCTTCATGTCTTCATGTCTTCATGTCTTCAAGTCTTCATGTCCTGATGTCTTCATGTCTTCATGTCTTCATGTCTCCATGTCTTCATGTCTTCATTTCTTCATTCTTCATTCTTCATGTCTTCATGTCTTCATGTCTTCATGTCCTGATGTCTTCATGTCTTCATGTCTTCATGTCCTGATGTCTCCATGTCTTCATGTCTTCATGTCCTGATGTCCTGATGTCTTCATGTCTTCATGTCTTCATGTCCTGATGTCTTCATGTCTTCATGTCTTCATGTCCTGATGTCTTCATGTCTTCCTTCTTCATGTCTTCATGTCCTGATGTCCTGATGTCTTCATGTCTTCATGTCTTCATGTCCTGATTTCTTCATGTCTTCATGTCTCCATGTCTGCATGTCTTCATGTCTCCATGTCTTCATGTCTTCATGTCTCCATGTCTCCATGTCTTCATGTCTTCATGTCCTGATGTCTTCATGTCTTCATGTCTTCATGTCTCCATGTCTTCATGTCTTCATGTCTTCATGTCTTCATGTCTTCATGTCCTGATGTCTTCATGTCTTCATGTCTTCATGTCCTGATGTCTTCATGTCTTCCTTCTTCATGTCTTCATGTCCTGATGTCCTGATGTCTTCATGTCTTCATGTCTTCATGTCTTCATGTCTTCATGTCCTGATTTCTTCATGTCTTCATGTCTCCATGTCTTCATGTCTTCATGTCTCCATGTCTTCATGTCTTCATGTCTTCATGTCTCCATGTCTCCATGTCTTCATGTCTTCATGTCCTGATGTCTTCATGTCTTCATGTCTTCATGTCTCCATGTCTTCATGTCTTCATGTCTTCATTCTTCATGTCTTCATGTCCTGATGTCTTCATGTCTTCATGTCTTCATTCTTCATGTCTTCATGTCCTGATGTCTTCATGTCTTCATGTCTCCATGTCTTCATGTCTTCATGTCCTGATGTCTTCATGTCTTCATTCTTCATGTCTTCATGTCCTGATGTCTTCATGTCTTCATGACCTGATGTCTTCATGTCTTCATGTCTTCATGTCTTCATGTCTTCATGTCTTCATGTCTTCATGTCTTCATGTCTCCATGTCTTCATGTCTCCATGTCTCCATGTCTTCATGTCTTCATGTCTTCATGTCTTCATGTCTTCATGTCTTCATGTCTCCATGTCTTCATGTCTTCATGTCTTCATGTCTTCATGTCTCCATGTCTTCATGTCTTCATGTCCTGATGTCTTCATGTCTTCATGTCTTCATGTCTCCATGTCTTCATGTCTTCATGTCTTCATTCTTCATGTCTTCATGTCTTCATGTCCTGATGTCTTCATGTCTTGTCTTCTTCATGTCTTCATGTCCTGATGTCTTCATGTCTTCATGTCCTGATTTCTTCATGTCTTCATGTCTCCATGTCTTCATGTCTTCATTTCTTCATTCTTCATTCTTCATGTCTTCATGTCTTCATGTCTTCATGTCCTGATGTCTTCATGTCTTCATGTCTTCATGTCCTGATGTCTCCATGTCTTCATGTCTTCATGTCTTCATGTCCTGATGTCTTCATGTCTTCATGTCCTGATGTCTTCATGTCTTCCTTCTTCATGTCTTCATGTCCTGATGTCCTGATGTCTTCATGTCTTCATGTCTTCATGTCTTCATGTCCTGATGTCTTCATGTCTTCATGTCTCCATGTCTTCATGTCTTCATGTCTCCATGTCTTCATGTCTTCATGTCTCCATGTCTCCATGTCTTCATGTCTTCATGTCCTGATGTCTTCATGTCTTCATGTCTTCATGTCTCCATGTCTTCATGTCTTCATGTCTTCATGTCTTCATGTCTTCATGTCCTGATGTCTTCATGTCTTCATGTCCTGATGTCTTCATGTCTTCCTTCTTCATGTCTTCATGTCCTGATGTCCTGATGTCTTCATGTCTTCATGTCTTCATGTCTTCATGTCTTCATGATTTCTTCATGTCTTCATGTCTCCATGTCTTCATGTCTTCATGTCTCCATGTCTTCATGTCTTCATGTCTTCATGTCTCCATGTCTTCATGTCTTCATGTCTTCATGTCTTCATGTCTCCATGTCTTCATGTCTTCATGTCCCCATGTCTTCATGTCTTCATGTCTTCATGTCTTCATGTCTTCATGTCTTCATGTCCTGATGTCTTCATGTCTTCATGTCTTCATGTCTTCATGTCTTCATGTCCTGATGTCTTCATGTCTTCATGTCTCCATGTCTTCATGTCTTCATGTCCTGATGTCTTCATGTCTTCATTCTTCATGTCTTCATGTCCTGATGTCTTCATGTCTTCATGACCTGATGTCTTCATGTCTTCATGTCTTCATGTCTTCATTCTTCATGTCTTCATGTCTTCATGTCTCCATGTCTTCATGTCTCCATGTCTCCATGTCTTCATGTCTTCATGTCCTGATGTCTTCATGTCTTCATGTCTTCATGTCTTCATGTCTCCATGTCTTCATGTCTTCATGTCTTCATGTCTTCCATGTCTCCATGTCTTCATGTCTTCATGTCCTGATGTCTTCATGTCTTCATGTCTTCATGTCTCCATGTCTTCATGTCTTCATGTCTTCATGTCCTGATGTCTTCATGTCTTCATGTCTTCATGTCCTGATGTCTTCATGTCTTCATTCTTCATGTCTTCATGTCCTGATGTCCTGATGTCTTCATGTCTTCATGTCTTCATGTCCTGATTTCTTCATGTCTTCATGTCTCCATGTCTTCATGTCTTCATGTCTCCATGTCTTCATGTCTTCATGTCTTCATGTCTCCATGTCTCCATGTCTTCATGTCTTCATGTCCTGATGTCTTCATGTCTTCATGTCTTCATGTCTCCATGTCTTCATGTCTTCATGTCTTCATTCTTCATGTCTTCATGTCTTCATGTCCTGATGTCTTCATGTCTTCATGTCTTCATTCTTCATGTCTTCATGTCCTGATGTCTTCATGTCTTCATGTCTCCATGTCTTCATGTCTTCATGTCCTGATGTCTTCATTCTTCATGTCTTCATGTCCTGATGTCTTCATGTCTTCATGACCTGATGTCTTCATGTCTTCATGTCTTCATGTCTTCATTCTTCATGTCTTCATGTCTTCATGTCTTCATGTCTCCATGTCTCCATGTCTTCATGTCTTCATGTCCTGATGTCTTCATGTCTTCATGTCTTCATGTCTTCATGTCCTGATGTCTTCATGTCTTCATTCTTCATGTCCTGATGTCCTGATGTCTTCATGTCTTCATGTCTTCATGTCTTCATGTCTCCATGTCTTCATGTCTTCATGTCTCCATGTCTCCATGTCTTCATGTCTTCATGTCCTGATGTCTTCATGTCCTGATGTCTTCATGTCTTCATGTCCTGATGTCTTCATGTCTTCATTCTTCATGTCTTCATGTCCTGATGTCCTGATGTCCTGATGTCCTGATGTCTTCATGTCTTCATGTCTTCATGTCTTCATGTCTTCATGTCTCCATGTCTCCATGTCTTCATGTCTTCATGTCCTGATGTCTTCATGTCCTGATGTCTTCATGTCTTCATGTCCTGATGTCTTCATGTCTTCATGTCTTCATGTCTTCATGTCTTCATTCTTCATGTCTTCATGTCTTCATGTCTCCATGTTTTCATGTCCTGATGTCTTCATGTCTTCATGTCCTGATGTCCTGATGTCTTCATGTCTTCATGTCTTCATGTCTTCATGTCTTCATGTCCTGATGTCTTCATGTCTTCATGTCTTCATGTCCTGATGTCTCCATGTCTTCATGTCTCCATGTCTTCATGTCCTTCATTCTTCATGTCCTGATGTCTTCATGTCTTCATGTCTCCATGTTTTCATGTCCTGATGTCTTCATGTCTTCATGTCTTCAAGTCTCCATGTTTTCATGTCCTGATGTCTTCATGTCCTTATGTCCTGATGTCTTCATGTCTTCATGTCTTCATGTCTTCATGTCTTCATGTCCTGATGTCTTCATGTCTTCATGTCTTCATGTCTTCATGTCTTCATGTCTTCATGTCCTGATGTCTCCATGTCTTCATGTCTCCATGTCTTCATGTCCTTCATTCTTCATGTCCTGATGTCTTCATGTCTTCATGTCTCCATGTTTTCATGTCCTGATGTCTTCATGTCTCCATGTCTTCATGTCCTTCATTCTTCATGTCCTGATGTCTTCATGTCTTCATGTCTTCATTTCTTCATGTCTTCATGTCTTCAAGTCTTCAAGTCTTCATGTCCTGATGTCTTCATGTCTTCATGTCTTCATGTCTCCATGTCTTCATGTCTTCATTTCTTCATTCTTCATGTCTTCATGTCCTGATGTCTTCATGTCTTCATGTCCTGATGTCTTCATGTCTTCATGTCTTCATGTCTTCATGTCCTGATGTCTCCATGTCTTCATGTCTCCATGTCTTCATGCCCTTCATTCTTCATGTCCTGATGTCTTCATGTCTTCATGTCTCCATGTTTTCATGTCCTGATGTCTTCATGTCTTCATGTCTTCATGTCCTGATGTCTTCATGTCTTCATGTCTTCATGTCTTCATGTCTTCATGTCCTGATGTCTTCATGTCTTCATGTCTTCATGTCTCCATGTCTTCATGTCTTCATTTCTTCATTCTTCATGTCTTCATGTCCTGATGTCTTCATGTCTTCATGTCTTCATGTCTTCATGTCTTCATGTCTTCATGTCTTCATTCTTCATGTCTTCATGTCCTGATGTCTTCATGTCTCCATGTTTTCATGTCCTGATGTCTTCATGTCTTCATGTCTTCATTCTTCATGTCTTCATGTCCTGATGTCTTTATGTCTTCATGTCTCCATGTTTTCATGTCTTCATGTCTTCATGTCTTCATGTCTTCATTCTTCATGTCTTCATGTCCTGATGTCTTCATGTCTTCATGTCTTCATGTCTTCATGTCTCCATGTCTTCATGTCTTCATGTCTTCATGTCTTCATGTCTTCATGTCTTCATGTCTTCATGTCCTGATGTCTTCATGTCTTCATGTCTTCATGTCTTCATGTTTTCATGTTTTCATGTCTTCGTGTCTTCATGTCTTCATGTCTTCATTCTTCATGTCTTCGTGTCCTGATGTCCTGATGTCTTCATGTCTTCATGTCTTCATGTCTCCATGTCTTCATGTCTTCATGTCTTCATGTCTTCATTCTTCATGTCTTCATGTCCTGATGTCCTGATGTCTTCATGTCTTCATGTCTTCATGTCTTCATGTCTCCATGTCTTCATGTCTTCATGTCTTCATGTCTTCATGTCTTCATGTTTTCATGTCTTGATGTCTCCATGTCTTCATGTCTCCATGTCTCCATGTCTTCATGTCTTCATGTTTTCATGTCTTCATGTCTCCATGTCTCCATGTCTTCATGTCTCCATGTCTTCATGTCTTCATGTCTTCATGTTTTCATGTTTTCATGTCTTCATGTCTTCATGTCTTCATGTCTTCATGTCTTCATGTTTTCATGTCTTCATGTCTCCATGTCTCCATGTCTTCATGTCTCCATGTCTTCATGTCTTCATGTCTTCATGTTTTCATGTCTCCATGTCTTCATGTCTTCATGTCTTCATGTCTCCATGTCTTCATGTCTCCATGTCTTCATGTTTTCATGTCTTCATGTCTCCATGTCTCCATGTCTTCATGTCTCCATGTCTTCATGTCTTCATGTCTTCATGTTTTCATGTTTTCATGTCTTCATGTCTCCATGTCTTCATGTCTTCATGTTTTCATGTCTTCATGTCTCCATGTCTCCATGTCTTCATGTCTCCATGTCTTCATGTCTTCATGTCTTCATGTTTTCATGTTTTCATGTCTTCATGTCTTCATGTCTTCATGTCTTCATGTTTTCATGTCTTCATGTCTCCATGTCTCCATGTCTTCATGTCTCCATGTCTTCATGTCTTCATGTCTTCATGTTTTCATGTCTCCATGTCTTCATGTCTTCATGTCTTCATGTCTTCATCTCTGAAGGTGAATGCTGCATGGCTCTGCGCTCTCTGACCGGAGGATCTGAGAAGTTCGAGACGTTGCTGAGTCACCGTGGCGAGGAGATCGGGTCGATTCGAGGACGAGTGAGGATCCATGTTCCTAAAGACAAACGAGGAACTCGAAAGAAGATCTACGGTGAGAGAATCCTCTCGTTGTGACATCTTCCATCTGTCAATCGCACTTCCTTCTTGACTGTCCACCGTCGCTCTTCTGACCGAGTCGGTTCTTCTTCTGCTTCCTCTTCGCTCCTCACTGACGCTTCTTCTTTTGGCTGCTCAACCTCTGACCTCAAAACCAGCTGCATCATGGGAGTCCGAGCTGCTGGACTAGTTTGTATCCTGCAGGTCAGGATCAGCAACACACACACATGTTTACACACACAAACATACACACGTACACACACACCTACACACACAAACACACATACACACGTACACACACACGTATACACACGTACACACACACACACACATGCAGACACACACACACACACCCTCTCACACACACCCACCCACACTCACACACACAGACACACACACACACACAGGAAGTCATCATGATCCAGGAATGTTTTTGTTTTTTTCAGACTTGTTCTGTTTTGAGAAAGACACCAGAGTCTCAGCGAAGACACACGTGTGTCCTGCATCTACACAACAAACACAAGTCTCTGCTCACAGGTGAGTGTGTGTGTCCTGCATCTACACAACAAACACCAGTCTCTGCTCACAGGTGAGTGTGTGTGTGTCCTTGTGTGTGTGTTGGAATCAAAGAGATTCATTCAGGGAAGATGTCGTCGTCATCGTTGTTTATCTAATGACCTTCAGAACATCGATCCACCTTCAGTAGAACCTTTGTGACTCACAGCACGAGAGAACCTTCTGAAAAACTGATCCAGGTCAGGTTTAGTATCTTCTGAAACTTAAAACTTAGACGTAAACTTGTGTTATTGTAGTTGCATCGTCACAAGAAAACCTTCTTCACTAGAAATAACAACTTTTTCAGTCACTGGAATTTCAACTTTTTGCAACCGAGTCCTGGAGTCCACAGATCTTCAGGTGTTGGCCTCGTGTCTTCGGACGATGTGTCTCATTAAATCGATGATGTCATAGCTCGGAAGAAAACGCTCGTTCGGAAACAGCTGCGGAATCTTCGCCTGGAGTTTCATTATAACGAGCGGCGAAGGATTCATGAGGTGAAGAAAAGTGACTCGAGTCTCGACACCATCTTCCTGAAAGGACTTCCTGAGCACCAGGAACCAGGAAGAGATGTTTCCACTTGACTTTTAATGTGGCAGGACATGAGGTCCAGGGACCCAGTCTTGTCATGAACTAGATCAGCCATTGATTCAGCATCTTGAGGGATGAATTCTAGCCCGACCTCGACCACAGGACGACCTCACATCCTGTCGCCACGCGGCCCGACCGTCACAGTCAAGATGTTAACTTCATATTATTTGTGTTTCATCGCAGATGTCCAGCCGTCGTGTCCAAACCCACGCCGAGCAGCTACACCAACCCAGCCTACTACATCTTCGAGGGCGTATCCGTGGTGCGCCAGGCGGACGAAGTCCGTCCCAGGAGGAGCGAGACTCAGGTCATCTGGGCTGGAAACGAGGCGTTGCAACTTCCCAAAGTCTCCGGACGACTCACCCGAAGACATAGTCGCAGATCGGACTTCACCGAGATCGAGATCCCGGCCGTTCTGCCTCAGTACTCTTTGACCAACGATGTCAACGCAAGCAAGGCCAACTCTTCCTATCAGCTCTTCCCCACGAAGAACCCTGTTCCCATCCCGGCCCCGTCGACCAAGGCTGTCCCAGCCTACCAGGAACAAGCCCCCAAACCCAAGTACAACAAGAGGAGCATTGATCACGACTCCATTCTTCCGGAGAAGAACCTGAGGAACCTGTACATGAATCACTCCGTGATCATCAAGGATCAGGACCGGAGGGATCACCGTCAACCTCCCCAGGACAGGATCAACCCTCCCCGGAAGACCAGAGTTCCGTTCTCTTACGTCCCGACTCGTATAGAGCAGTATCGCGGTTCCGTCCCGTGGGTCGCAGAAGTTCCCGCGCCGGCGCCGACAGGAGACCACTCGCTCACCGCGCTTCAGATCGCGAAGTCCCTCAGCGAGGTGGACTTCTTCCCCTCGAGCCGGGACACGTCCCTCATAGCTCAGCACCTTCCCCACTTCAGAAAGGCTCCCGTCATGTACTCGGAGCGGCGCTACAGCTGGGAGAAGGATGTATGACCTTCATCGACGCGTCTTCAAACACCTGCACAAAACTAAAGTATCGTCTTCTTCACGCAGGTCCTCCAGGGAGCACCCGAGACCATCAGGGAGCTTCTGAGCACTCTGGGACTTCAGAAGTACACTCTTGGACTCAGCCTGAACGGCTGGGATGATCTGGATTATTTCAGGTACGGAAAATGATGCTTCACACACGTCAGTTTGATACATCAACACAAATGATTAGATGCAAGTAGAGAATATTTCAAACTGTGAGGCTCATACGATCCACAGTTCGCCTCATGATCCGGTTCTTCTTCGGTATTAGTTCTGGTTGTTCTTACGGACCTCAAACTCAAACATGTCGTGCAATGCACTGATGACTTTTCACTCACTCTTCGACGCAGTAATACGTCATGGGTTCTGTGGTTAGACATAATGTTATGCTGTGTGTCCACGGACCTCAAAACTACACTTGTTAAGAGACATACTTAGAAGACTGACTTCAAAGCCAAGACTATCAGTGACGCTGAAGAACAAAATGCGCCTCATTGTCCAAGGAATACGGTAGTTACATTATTTCGGTGCATTCCTCGATCAGGAAGTTCATGCAAGGTTTTTCTTTGAGAAAACTACTCACTACTACATCAACAATTTGGTTCATCTGAACTGTTAACTGCCTGGAAGAGAAACTAGTCCAATGAAACGGCTCCAACAATAGAGAGTACAGGGATGTCCAGGCATCACAAGATGGGACTGAATGACGAGCTCACGCCGGTCTGAAGAAAGTACTGCGTTTAACTAGGGCTGGGACGGCGGCCAAGAATTTACAGCTATTTGTCCCCAGAGAAGAACCAAACGCCATCAGGAAGTGTCTGTAAACAGAGGAAGCAGACGGGCAGAACAGGAAGTAGCCAAACAAAATAAAACCCTTATCTTAGGATTTCAACTGAACTTGTTTTCAGACCCTTGACCCCAGCAGCTGTGATGTCATCACCGTCTTCACTCTGTTGCTCCACAGCGGCGTCACAGAAGACGACCTACGAGCCGCCGGCGTCATCAACCCTTCGCACCGACGCCGGATCCTCGACAACCTTCCCCGGAACTGGAACTGAGCAGAGACTCGCCGGGATCCGAACCACAAGCACCTTGAACTTTCTTAAAGCCACACAGTTGCACAAGATCGACGTGAAGACATGTCGGATTGTTTCACGTGTTCGATCGTCAGAAGATTCTTGGAATAAAGATTTTTATCTCAGTGTGTGTTGCGTTCAATGACACTAAAGTTGTGAGTCGTCCTCTCGGCCTCGCAGCTGTATTTGTGTGTTACGCTGCTGTGAACCGTCGCTTAGGAACTGAAAGTGTCATTTCAGTCGCGGTGCCAAAGGACGGATTCTTCTGTGAATCACTTCAGGTTGATAGGCGTCGCCATGGCAACGGCGTCCTTATCTAAACATGTGCGATCCGAGCGTTTGTGTCTTTGATCCTGTGACGGTTGTGTGTCGGTGAGTTTTGAAACCACGTGATCACGACTTTCAAGTATCGTCTGCGACGGTTTCGTGGCTGAAGTTACTCATTAAAGTGAGACAAACACTGATGTCAGCTGACCATGACCTGGTGATGTCATCAGTACCTGGTGATGTCATCAGTATCTGGTGATGTCATTGAGACAGTTGTTACAGCAGCACAGTTTTACACTCACAGGTTTTAGACACATTTGTTAAGTTAAAAAATCATTTATAATCTCTGTCATTGTCACAAAAAAAAATCTCTCAAGGCCAGAGTAAAATATTAAACCATAAATGTTTTTGTTTTTACATGTATTCATCACTTGTAGAATATAAACAAAGATGGATATAACTTTTTTTGGCCTTTTTTTAAAATATGTTATATATTATTATCATTAATTTTCCAATTATAATCTATTTTCCTTGGCCTGGACGGCCCCCCCCAGAAGGTTATTTTACAACAGCCCCAAAAAAAAAATTAAAAACATTTACACATATAAAAACATGATTGAAAGAGTACACAACAGTAGTAATAAGTTACATAAACATTTACACATATAAAGACCTGATTGAAAGAGTACACAACAGTAGTAATAAGTTACATAAACAATTACACATATAAAGACCTGATTGAAAGAGTACACAACAGTAGTAATAAGTAACATAAACATTTACACATATAAAGACCTGATTGAAAGAGTACACAACAGTAGTAATAAGTTACATAAACATTTACACATATAAAGACCTGATTGAAAGAGTACACAACAGTAGTAATAAGTAACATAAACATTTACACATATAAAAACATGATTGAAAGAGTACACAACAGTAGTAATAAGTAACATAAACATTTACACATATAAAGACCTGATTGAAAGAGTACACAACAGTAGTAATAAGTTAGATAAACAATTACACATATAAAGACCTGATTGAAAGAGTACACAACAGTAGTAATAAGTTAGATAAACAATTACACATATAAAGACCTGATTGAAAGAGTACACAACAGTAGTAATAAGTAACATAAACATTTACACATATAAAGACCTGATTGAAAGAGTACACAACAGTAGTAATAAGTAAGATAAACATTTACACATATAAAGACCTGATTGAAAGAGTACACAACAGTAGTAATAAGTAACATAAACATTTACACATATAAAGACCTGATTGAAAGAGTACACAACAGTAGTAATAAGTAACATAAACATTTACACATATAAAGACCTGATTGAAAGAGTACACAACAGTAGTAATAAGTTAGATAAACATTCAATTCCACATAAAAAAGACCTGATTGAAAGAGTACACAACAGTAGTAATAAGTAACATAAACATTTACACTAAAAACATGATTGAAAGAGTACACAACAGTAGTAATAAGTAACATAAACATTTACACATATAAAAACATGATTGAAAGAGTACACAACAGTAGTAATAAATTTAACATATAACATAAACAATTACACATATAAACCTGATTGAAAGAGTACACAACAGTAGTAATAAGTAACATAAACATTTACACATATAAAAACCTGATTGAAAGAGTACACAACAGTAGTAATAAGTAACATAAACATTTACACATATAAAAACATGATTGAAAGAGTACACAACAGTAGTAATAAGTAACATAAACATTTACACATATAAAAACATGATTGAAAGAGTACACAACAGTAGTAATAAGTAACATAAACATTTACACATATAAAAACATGATTGAAAGAGTACACAACAGTAGTAATAAGTAACATAAACATTTACACATATAAAAACATGATTGAAAGAGTACACAACAGTAGTAATAAGTTAGATAAACAATTACACATATAAAGACCTGATTGAAAGAGTACACAACAGTAGTAATAAGTTAGATAAACAATTACACATATAAAGACCTGATTGAAAGAGTACACAACAGTAGTAATAAGTAACATAAACATTTACACATATAAAGACCTGATTGAAAGAGTACACAACAGTAGTAATTAGCATAAACATTTACACATATAAAAACATGATTGAAAGAGTACACAACAGTAGTAATAAGTAACATAAACATTTACACATATAAAGACATGATTGAAAGAGTACACAACAGTAGTAATAAGTTACATAAACATTTACACATATAAAGACCTGATTGAAAGAGTACACAACAGTAGTAATAAGTTAGATAAACAATTACACATATAAAGACCTGATTGAAAGAGTACACAACAGTAGTAATAAGTAACATAAACATTTACACATGTAAAATCATGAAAGAGTACACAACAGTAGCTATAAGTAACATAAACATTTACACATATAAAAACATGAAAGAGTACACAACAGTAGCTATTAGTTACATAAACATTTACACGTATAAAAACATGATTGAAAGAGTACACAACAGTAGTGATAAGTAACATAAACATTTACACATATAAAAACATAAAAGAGTACACAACAGTAGCAATAAGTTACATAAACATTTACATGTATAAAATCATGAAAGAGTACACAACAGTAGCTATAAGTAACATAAACATTTACACATATAAAAACATGAAAGAGTACACAACAGTAGCTATAAGTAACATAAACATTTACACGTATAAAAACATGAAAGAGTACACAACAGTAGCAATACGTTACATAAACATTTACACGTATAAAAACATGAAAGAGTACACAACAGTAGCTATAAGTAACATAAACATTTACACATAAAAAAACATGAAAGAGTACACAACAGTAGCTATAAGTAACATAAACATTTACACATATAAAAACATGAAAGAGTACACAACAGTAGCTATAAGTTACATAAACATTTACACATATAAAAACATTGAAAGAGTACACAACAGTAGCTATAAGTTACATAAACATTTACACGTATAAAAACATGAAAGAGTACACAACAGTAGCTATAAGTAACATAAACATTTACACATATAAAAACATGAAAGAGTACACAACAGTAGCTATAAGTAACATAAACATTTACACATAAAAAAACATGAAAGAGTACACAACAGTAGCTATAAGTAACATAAACATTTACACATATAAAAACATGAAAGAGTACACAACAGTAGCTATAAGTTACATAAACATTTACACTTATAAAAACATTAAAAGAGTACACAACAGTAGCTATAAGTTACATAAACATTTACATGTATAAAAACATGAACGAGTACACAACAGTAGCTATAAGTAACATAAACATTTACACATATAAAAACATGAAAGAGTACACAACAGTAGCTATTAGTTACATAAACATTTACATGTATAAAAACATGAAAGAGTACACAACAGCAGCTATAAGTAACATAAACATTTACACATAAAAACATGATTGAAAGAGTACACAACAGTAGTAATAAGTAACATAAACATTTACACGTATAAAAACATAAAAGAGTACACAACATAGCAAATACGTTACTTAACATTTACATTTCGTGTAAAAACATGAAAGAGTACACAACAGTAGCTATAAGTAACATAAACATTTACACATATAAAAACATGAAAGAGTACACAACAGTAGTAATAAGTAACATAAACATTTACACATATAAAAACATGAAAGAGTACACAACAGTAGCTATAAGTTACATAAACATTTACACATATAAAAACATTGAAAGAGTACACAACAGTAGCTATAAGTTACATAAACATTTACACGTATAAAAACATGAAAGAGTACACAACAGTAGCTATAAGTAACATAAAACATTTACACATATAAAAACATGAAAGAGTACACAACAGTAGCTATAAGTAACATAAACATTTACACATAAAAAAACATGAAAGAGTACACAACAGTAGCTATAAGTAACATAAACATTTACACATATAAAAACATGAAAGAGTACACAACAGTAGCTATAAGTTACATAAACATTTACACATATAAAAACATGAAAGAGTACACAACAGTAGCTATTAGTTACATAAACATTTACACGTATAAAAACATGAAAGAGTACACAACAGTAGCTATAAGTAACATAAACATTTACACGTATAAAAACATGAAAGAGTACAAAACAGTAGCTATAAGTTACATAAACATTTACACGTATAAAAACATGAAAGAGTACACAACAGTAGCTATAAGTAACATAAACATTTACACATATAAAAGCATGAACGAGTACACAACAGTAGCTATTAGTTATATCAACATTTACACATATAAAAACATGAACGAGTACACAACAGTAGCAATAAGTAACATAAACATTTACACATATAAAAACATGAAAGAGTACACAACAGTAGCTATAAGTTACATAAACATTTACACGTATAAAAACATGAAAGAGTACACAACAGTAGCTATAAGTAACATAAACATTTACATATATAAACATGAAAGAGTACACAACAGTAGCTATAAGTAACATAAACATTTACACATATAAAAACATGAAAGAGTACACAACAGTAGCTATTAGTTACATCAACATTTACACAGATAAAAACATGAAAGAGTACACAACAGTAGCTATTAGTTACATAAACATTTACACATATAAAAACATGAAAGAGTACACAACAGTAGCTATAAGTAACATAAACATTTACACATATAAAAACATGAAAGAGTACACAACAGTAGCTATAAGTAACATAAACATTTACACATATAAAAACATGAAAGAGTACACAACAGTAGCTATAAGTAACATAAACATTTACACATATAAAAACATGAAAGAGTACACAACAGTAGCTATAAGTAACATAAACATTTACACATATAAAAACATGAAAGAGTACACAACAGTAGTAATAAGTAACATAAACATTTACACATATAAAAACATGAAAGAGTACACAACAGTAGCTATAAGTAACATAAACATTTACACATATAAAAACATGAAAGAGTACACAACAGTAGCTATAAGTAACATAAACATTTACACATATAAAAACATTAAAGAGTACACAACAGTAGCTATAAGTTACATAAACATTTACACATATAAAAACATGAAAGAGTACAGAACAGTAGTAATAAGTAACATAAACATTTACACATATAAAAACATGAAAGAGTACACAACAGTAGCTATAAGTAACATAAACATTTACACATATAAAAACATGAAAGAGTACACAACAGTAGCTATAAGTAACATAAACATTTACACATATAAAAACATGAAAGAGTACACAACAGTAGCTATAAGTTACATAAACATTTACACATATAAAAACATGAAAGAGTACACAACAGTAGCTATAAGTTACATAAACATTTACACGTATAAAAACATGAAAGAGTACACAACAGTAGCTATAAGTTACATAAACATTTACACGTATAAAAACATGAAAGAGTACACAACAGTAGCTATAAGTTACATAAACATTTACACGTGTAAAAACATGAAAGAGTACACAACAGTAGGTATAAGTAACATAAACATTTACACAGATAAAAACCTGCAGCTTCACTCACGTCAGTATTATTCTCCAGGATTCCTGGAGAGAAAAAGGAGTCAAGGTCACACGAGTGGGCGACTGAAGAAGACGCTGCAGCGGGCAGAGGTCACAGGTCAAGGTCGGCTAAGTTTGGAAGATAATGATTCAGGTGTATTGAGTGGAAGGAAGTTGAGGTCAAAGGTCGTCGTCCAGACGAGAGGAAACATTGAATGAAACTGAAACTAAAGATTAAACTGATGAAAACATTTGAACGTTTTTATTTCATTGTGAAGAGTTTGTTAGAAACAAACAAACAAATCATTTCTAAACATGTGAACTGACTTGAGATCTTTGCTCCGGCGTTGGTTTGAATGATGGATTGCAATCACTGTGAGTGTAGAGTCAATATAAGCAGAAAACACACACACGTACACATGCACACACACTCACACACACACGTACACAGTCACGCACACACGTACACATGCACACACACACTCACGCACACACGTACACAGTCACGCACACACGTACACATGCACACACACACTCACGCACACACGTACACACACACACACACTCACGCACACACTCACACACACGGATGTAAACACTCACGTACACACTCACACACACGGATGTACACACTCAGGTACACATGTACACATGCACACACGCTAACGCACACACACTCACGCACACACGTACACACTCACGCACACACGT
Source organism: Callionymus lyra (assembly GCA_016630915.1). Taxonomy (NCBI): domain Eukaryota; kingdom Metazoa; phylum Chordata; class Actinopteri; order Syngnathiformes; family Callionymidae; genus Callionymus; species Callionymus lyra. The sequence continues at coordinate 24,033,147 of JACEEU010000687.1, forward strand.
ACACACTCACGCACACACGTACACATGCACACACACACTCACGCACACACGTACACACACATGTACACACTCACGTACACACTCACACACACGGATGTACACACTCAGGTACACATGTACACATGCACACACACTCACGCACACACTCACGCACACACGTACACACTCACGCACACACGTACACATGCACACACACACTCACGCACACACGTACACACACATGTACACACTCACGTACACACTCACACACACGGATGTACACACTCACGTACACACTCAGACACACGGATGTACACACTCAGGTACACACGTACACATACATGTACACATGCACACACATACACACTCACACACATGTACACATGTACACACATACACACTCACGCACACACGTACACACTCCGCACAAACATTCACAATAGCTACACATGTACACACTCACGCACACACGTACATCACACACACACACACTCACACATGTACACTACACACACACACTCACATGCACACACATACACACACACACACTCACGCACACATACACTTACACATGTACACGCACACACCTACACATACACACACACACACATGTACACATGTACACATGCACACACATACACATTCACCGCACACATACATACTTACGCACACACGTACACATGCACAAACATTCACAATAGCTGCACATGTAAACACTCACGCACACACGTACACACAAATATGTAAACACAAGCAATCACATGCATACACACACACACTCACGTATACACACACATGTAAAAGCACACACTAATACACACACACACATGTACACGCATGTAAAAACACACACTAACACACACACTCACACACACACTCACACCCCCACGTTAACACAAACTATCATTCACACACACTAACAAACTCCCACACACCTAAAAACACGCACATGTACACACACACACACACACACACACACACACACACACACACACACACTAAATAGTTTCCTCAAACACTGAGTGTTTCCAGAGTCTCAGATGTTTATCTGATGTTTATCATCAGGTGAAGATGTTGTGTTTTATGAAACACAGACAAACACAAGAGTCTCAGATGTTTATCTGATATTTATCATCAGGTGAAGATGTTGTGTTTTATGAAACACAGACAAACACAAGAGTCTCAGATGTTTATCTTCAGGTGAAGGTGAAGATGTTGTGTTTGTCTGTGTTTTATGAAACACAGACAAACACAAGAAGAAACTTCATGAACAAAATTCTTCTTCAACACGTTTGTTTCCAACATTCCAGACACGAGACTCAGATTTACTTTTAAACATCTCTGGTGTTTCCGTCACTAATGGATCCAGAGACAAATACTTGTCAAAACACACTCCAGTCCAGCAGGTGTCGCTACAGGCTTCAGTCCAGGGAGCGTTGCTGCGACAACACAACAAACATGGCGTCCAAACAGTTCATAGAAGGAAATGAATCGATGAACGAATCAATCAGGTTTGATTTCACATAACAGTTCGTGGAACATAAATACTTATTTAATAATATATATAATTGCATATATTTGTAACTACGGCAAATCAAAACTGACAATTAAAAATGACAATAATGCATTAAATATACAACAATATATTCAATTTAACTAAAAACTGAACACACACATATAACGGACACTTTAAGTAAAGTAAATAAAATACATTTCAGACACACACACTAACAAACTCAAAAACACACAATACATACATACATATACAAATACAAACATGTACACACACACCCACACTCAAATACACACACACTAATACAACCCCACACATGTAAAATACACACAGACACACCACACACACACACACACACACACACACACACTTTAAATTAATTGTACGTAATGATTGTAAAGAAAAGAAAATCCAAATATATCTAAATATATATACATCTAAATATATATATATATATATATATATTTAAAATAAAATTAGTAACATGGCAGATTATTGTCTAATAAAAATTAAATAAAGCCATAAAATAAACCAGACTTTTTTGTGTTGGATCCACTTGATTGATTGATTGATTGATTGATTGATTGATTGATTGATTGATTGATTGATTGATTGATTGATTGACAGGTAAAGTTCTCAGTCACAGTTAAAGAAATCAAACGTTGAAAGAATAAATGTTAAGATCTTTGTTCCTCAAACACAAACACCTGCGAACATCGAACATCAATAAAGTGAGAAACACGAGGATCTTCTATCGAAGCAGAAACATCGCCGGTGAAACAAGTTTTTTGGCAACCTGGGGGCTTCCCGTTTTTTTCGGGTTTTTTTTTTTTGGTGTTTTTTGTTTTTTTTTTTTTTTTTTTTTTTTTTGTTGTTGTGTGTTGGGGGGTGGGGGTTTTGGGTGGGGGGGGGGGGGGGGGGGGGGGGGGGGGGGGGGGATACAGTATTGTGTGAACAGTTGTGTACATTTGATTGTGATACAGTTGTGTGTACAGTTTATCCGTAGTTGTTTTTTTTTACAGTTGTGTACATATGTGTACATCTGTGTACAGTTGTGTACAGTTGTGTACAGTTGTGTACAGCTGTGTACAGTTGTGTACATCTGTGTACAGTTGTGTACAGTTGTGTACAGTTGTGTACAGTTGTGTACAGTTGTGTACAGTTGTGAACAGTTGTGTACAGTTGTGTACAGTTGTGTACATCTGTGTACATTTGTGTACAGTTGTGTACAGTTGTGTACAGTTGTGTACAGTTGTGTACAGCTGTGTACATCTGTGTACATCTGTGTACATTTTTGTACATCTGTGTACAGTTGTTTACAGTTGTGTACAGCTGTGTACTGTTTTGTACATTTGTGTACAGTTGTGTACAGTTGTGTACATTTGTGTACATATTTGTACAGTTGTGTACAGTTGTGTTTCAAAGTCTGTGTTAATAAAAACAAAACACATTATATTCATCCTATCATGTTCTTCTCATCAGAACCAGTTCTCACTGGTTCTGATGAGCTCCAGGTAATGTTCTCTCCTGCTGTGATGATCCAGGACCATCTCCAGGATCTCCCATGATGCATCTGGGCCTCTTTTGTCTCTGCTGCTCACAGAATCACATCCTTTGAGTCTCTTTGTCACGAAGATGATCTTCAACATCTGAGTCTCTTCTGAAGAAACTTCAGGCTTTAGATGTTTGAAGAAGAAATAAAACATTACATCGTGACGAAGATATTGATCACGATCTTATACTAATAAATATATTTATAATAATATATTTTATAATAATTAAATGTGTGACAAAGTTGAAACATTTACTTTATTTACGCTTTTTTGTGGCAAAAATCATTAATAAGCATAATTATTATAATTAGAAAATGTATTTATTACAACGACAACAACAACAACAATATACAACTATATATATATATATATATATATATATAGTATATATATAAGAATATTAAAAAAAAAAAGTTTTCAGCTCCCAGTGCATGCTGGGAATATTATAATATATTTGTGGAACTTATCTGATTCAACAGTTCAAGTGTTGTTAGTTTTAGGATCTATTATGGATCTTTTATGGATCTATTATGGTTCTATTATGATCTATTATGGTTCTATTATGGATCTTTTATGGATCTATTATGGTTCTAATATGATCTATTATGGTTCTATTATGGATCTTTTATGGTTCTATTATGGTTCTATTATGATCTATTATGGATCTTTTATGGTTCTATTATGGTTCTATTATGGATCTATTATGGTTCTATTATGGTTCTATTATGATCTATTATGGTTCTATTATGGTTCTATTATGGATCTTTTATGGATCTATTATGGTTCTAGTATGATCTATTATGGTTCTATTATGGATCTTTTATGGATCTATTATGGTTCTATTATGATCTATTATGGATCTATTATGGATCTATTATGGTTCTATTATGATCTATTATGGTTCTATTATGGATCTATTATGGTTCTATTATGGTTCTATTATGGTTCTATTATGGATCTATTATGGTTCTATTATGGATCTATTATGGTTCTATTATGGTTCTATTATGGATCTATTATGGTTCTATTATGGATCTATTATGGTTCTATTATGGCTTCTTATTGGATCTATTATGGTTCTATTATGATCTATTATGGATCTTTTATGGATCTATAATGGTTATATTATGATCTATTATGGTTCTATTATGGATCTATTATGGTTCTATTATGGTTCTATTATGATCTATTATGGTTCTATTATGATCTATTATGGTTCTATTATGGATCTTTTATGGATCTATTATGGTTCTAGTATGATCTATTATGGTTCTATTATGGATCTATTATGGATCTATTATGGTTCTATTATGGATCTATTATGGTTCTATTATGGATCTTTTATGGATCTATTATGGTTCTAGTATGATCTATTATGGTTCCATTATGGATCTTTTATGGTTCTATTATGGTTCTATTATGATCTATTATGGTTCTATTATGGATCTATTATGGTTCTATTATGGATCTATTATGGATCTATTATGGTTCTATTATGGATCTATTATGGTTCTATTATGGATCTATTATGGATCTATTATGGTTCTATTATGGATCTATTATGGTTCTATTATGGTTCTATAATGGATCTATTATGGATCTATTATGGATCTATTTCTGTGATCAACTCCTGTGTTGTTCTCAGTGTTATCTTGACCTTTAAAGTATATACTTTATTGAATATTGTTTTGATTGTTCAAGCGATTTGTGACCCTGGTCTGGAAAATAACTATATAAATACAAATTACTCTCTGACTTCTGTCCAGAACCTTCATCTCTTCAGAGACCAGGAGGAAACTCGTGCTGGAAGTCATCAGTCAACGTGGAAATTAAACCTTACTTCTGCCGGAAAAGAGTTGGATCCACCCACATACACACTAACACACACACACACACACACACACACACACACACACACACACACACACACACACACACACACACACACACACACACACACACACACACACACACACACACACACACACACACACACACACACACACACACACACACACACACACACACACACACACACACACACACACACACACACACACACTCACACACACCCAGAGAAACACTCTGACTTCATACCGAGAGTTATCTGATCCTTCAAAATAAAAGCATCTCAATCTTCAACAAGGTCAACAACTTTGATCATGATAAACAGGAAAAAACATTTTGAGTTTTTTCATTTGACTCTTGTACGACTTTTAAATACTTTTATTTTGATAATTTAAATGTTGTTTGGTTGGAATCTTTAAATCTGCTCAAGGCCCTCAAATGGTCCCCGAGCCAGATGTTCACAGTTATTCTTCGAACTTGTGTCAATCATCCGTTAAAATCATTTATATTTCATCTAATAAACCCTTTTTATATCAACGTGAATATATTTTATATATTATTCAAAATGAAAATACAATATTTTAAGTAAGTTTTGGTGAGCAACTGTATATATATATATATATATATATATATGTATATATATTGTATATTCCTATTTTACCTTTTATATGTATTTTTCTTTGTAGTTTATTTATTTAGTATAATCTCACCTTATGATAGTTTTAAAAATAATATAATATTGTCATATTTATGTTTTTATATTTCATTGTCTTTTGTTTATTTAAATCAATAGAAACATGTAACTTTATAAAACTCTATTAAAATAAAGTGGTCTAAATGGTTCTTCGAAATAAAAAATGTGTTTAACCTTTATTTATGTCAATAAATTAAGAAACATTAAACAGTTAAAGAGTTGATGATTATATGAAATGTTTAACTCACTGTTTAACTGTTTAACTGCTTCACTTAAACATGAACGTCATTAAAATAATGATGTATAATATGATTTTTTGTATTTAAGTTATAAATGTCTTACACACTTATCATGACTTTTGTTTATTTTATTGTATTTCTAAAAATACTTGTTGAAATAAAAAAATAAATGTAAAAATAAATAAAAGTCAAAATGTATAAATAAATTCGTTTAGTGAAGTATTTAAACATGTATTTATTCATTATTGTGTACTTCTATCGTCCTTCCTAAAAACCGTCGAGACACAATAAACAGTTAATTCTGTCTCGCTGCGACCACGTGACCGCAGCCGAGGTTCGAACCAGCGACCTGCGGGTGATTGACACTGGAGTGTGCGCGCGCGCGGCTGCTGGCTCTGCTCACTTGTCACTCAAAGTCAGTCATGGAGTTCAACTGACGAGCCTCCGAACTTTGTCTCGCGGATCCTCATCATCAAGGGTGAGTCTCTTCAGCTCCAGACCGTTATGTCGTTTCCTGCCAAATAGTGAACCTGCACGAACCGAGCTCTGGATCTGCAGATGAATCGATCATTAATCGATCATTAATCGATCATTAATCGATCATTAATCGATCATTAATCGATCATTAATCGACGATATTCATCGACGATATTCATAGACTAAAATGTGGAGGTTTGACCGTAACATTATGACCATCGAACGACAAGATCCAACTCCATCTAAAGTACTATAAACAATACCATTTAAAGTTTCTGATTTCTACCTAATAATGTAATATGTGTATATATGTAGTATATGTAGTACTAGTTCAACTTATACTCATAACTAGTTAAATAACTTTGAAGTCATTTTTCTTACTTTTATTTTTCATATTTATGGAAACTATTTTTTCATATTTTTAAACGAATATTTAAATGAAATAATATATATAAATATATATTAAATGTATAATAAACTTGTTTGTTGATGTATTTTTTTTATAATGTTCAATATTTGAAAAATGAATTTTTTTTTTCTTTGTTAAACATTTTTTAACTTTAATGATGCAAAGATTATTTTATTTTACTTTTTTATTTATAATTAATTTTCAAGTCTCATCATATCATCCTTTCCTTGTTCGACTCGTGTAACAAGAGCAGATTATTCTTGATGTTTATTTTCTAGTTCAGTTAAGATACTTCGAAGGTACTTGAGAAACATCTTAAATACCAACATAAACGAAGAGAAAACGACACTTGGTTCATAATCAAGTCATGCTTGTGATAAATAAGATCCTTAAACGTTTTATTTTCATATATAAAGGATCTTTAAATGAAGGTTTGATCAAAGTTCATCACGTGACGAAACAAGTTTTACTTTCACAAAATCACAAGGTGGTCATAATGATACGGCCACTTTTAAAGTAGTTTTACAGTTTTGCTGACTTTGCTTTTAAATCCACGTTTGAATTAGTTTTCTGTTTGATTTTTGGACTTGGTCAGTGTTTCTTAACAAATGGTCCAACAGTGAGAAACGTTGGAGTTGAAGGAGTTTCAGGGTCTTCAGGGTCTTCAGGGTCTTCAGGGGCTTCAGGGTCTTCAGGGGCTTCAGGGGCTTCACGGTCTTCAGGGTCTTCAGGGTCTTCAGGGGCTTCAGGGTCTTCAGGGGCTTCAGGGGCTTCACGGGCTTCAGGGTCTTCAGGGGCTTCAGGGGCTTCAGGGTCTTCAGGGGCTTCAGGGGCTTCAGGGTCTTCAGGGGCTTCAGGGGCTTCATGGGCTTCAGGGTCTTCAGGGGCTTCAGGGGCTTCACGGGCTTCAGGGTCTTCAGGGGCTTCAGGGTCTTCAGGGGCTTCAGGGTCTTCAGGGGCTTCAGGGGCTTCACGGGCTTCAGGGTCTTCAGGGTCTTCAGGGGCTTCAGGGTCTTCAGGGGCTTCACGGGCTTCAGGGTCTTCACGGGCTTCAGGGTCTTCAGGGGCTTCAGGGGCTTCAGGGTCTTCAGGGTCTTCAGGGGCTTCAGGGTCTTCAGGGGCTTCAGGGCGGAGGTGAAGTGGGGAGAAGGTCCAGAGTAACCAGACGTGGATCTGAAGCTGGACCGGAGCTCACAAGTCAAACTGAGCTGATGACACGAAACCATCAGAGTCGAGATGTTTTTGACTTTTTATTGCTCCTGAAAAACAACCTTTGCTCCGCGAGTCTCGTAAACGTTTTATTTCATCGTTTTATGAACACATCGCCACTAAAATGATGTAAATCTGAGCAGAAAGAACGTTTACTTGACTCTGAAAAGAAGTTGAAATGTTCTCGCCACGTTAGCTTGGCTTTACAACAGGTTGATTAAATACCAACTACACATTTCATAGAAAATATATCAAAGACAAAAACACAAATCAACCATTAAAAACAACGATATTGAAAGAAGGAAGTCGTCGCAACAAAAACGTCAATTCATTCTCAAGAAAGTATTTTTGTTCAGTCAAAAAAAATGTTTTTCTTGGAAAATTGTGTTCGATTGTATTTGAAACACAGAGTCAAGTCTTCGGTTCGTCACTGACACTAGTGATGTTCACGATACTTGTTCCAACGATCATTTGTACGAACATTTGTACCATCATTTGTACGAACATGTGTACGATCATTTGTACGAACATTTGTACGATCATTTGTACGAACATGTGTACGATCATTTGTAGGAACATTTGTACGATCATTTGTACGAACATTTGTACGATCATTTGTACTAACATTTGTACGATCATTTGTACTAACATGTGTACGAACATTTGTACGATCATTTGTACGAACATTTGTACGATCATTTGTACGAACATGTGTACGATCATTTGTACGAACATTTGTACGATCATTTGTACGAACATTTGTACGATCATTTGTACGAACATTTGTACGATCATTTGTACTAACATGTGTACGAACATTTGTACGATCATTTGTACGAACATTTGTACGATCATTTGTACGAACATGTGTACGATCATTTGTACGATCATTTGTACGAACATTTGTACGATCATTTGAACAAACATGTGTACGAACATTTGTACGATCATTTGTACAAACATGTGTACGATCATTTGTACGAACATTTGTACGATCATTTGTACGAACATTTGTACGATCATTTGTTCGAACATTTGTACGATCATTTGTACGAACATTTGTACGATCATTTGTACGAACATTTGTACGAACATTTGTACGATCATTTGTACAAACATTTGTACGATCATTTGTACGATCATTTGTACAAACATTTGTACGATCATTTGTACGAACATTTGTACGATCATTTGTACGAACATTTGTACGAACATTTATACGAACATTTGTACGATCATTTGTACGATCATTTGAACGATCATTTGTACGATCATTTGTAAAAACATTTGTACGATCATTTGTACGATCATTTGTACGAACATTTGTACGAACATTTGTACGATCATTTGTACGATCATTTGTAAAAACATTTGTACGATTATTTGTACTATAATATGTACGAACATTTGTACGATCATTTGTACGATCATTTGTAAAAACATTTGTACGATTATTTGTACTATCATATGTACGATCATTTATACAATCATTTGTACGATCATTCATTTTATGAAACGCAGTATATCCCATAATCTGGAACATGTTTATAATCCGACAGTGATACATTTTCTCTTGATGACTCTGAAGGCATGTCTGACCATGTGACCCATTTACAGCCAATCATTGGTCGAGAGGAACAAGTTTTTGTCTCACACTGCTTTTCAATCTAAACCAAGAGAAACACAAACGAGTCTCAATTAAATCAAAGGAGCCGTTAGAATAAATGAACAACACAATCAACATTAGTCCAATATCTCATGCACTATTAAGGTAAGGTAAGGTAAAACTTTATTAGGATTCCATCAACAGGATTTAACAGGAAATGAAAGCCAGAACGAGGAACAGAAAGTGTGGAGGTCAGAACACTTGCAAACAACAACGTAAACACTTTGATTCCAGGCCAGAGAAGGCAAAGAAACAAGAGTCCAGTCAAGAAACAAAGAAGAATCCCAGCCAGTGACTAGTGGAGTTCTTCTGTCCTTCACACTGCTCTGGAAACAGGTGGTAGAAATACCGTGGAGTTCACAGGCTCAGAGGGAAAACAGGAAGTGGCAAATGAAAGTAAAAGAGAAACACAACGTTGGTAATTGTTATTGTCTGATCGACGACACATTCCACAGCCTTTGCATGAAACTTCTTTGTTACACACACTTTCTGAACAACACAACAAACACATCAAAGACAAGAGTTGACTTTGTGCGTTTTTATTTCTTATTTAATTTCTACTATCGCACAACAATGGACTTGTTTCTGTGACGAGTAAAAGGTGTGTGTGGTCAAGAATATATTGATACCATATGTATTCAGGGTCAACAATATGATAGATAGTGATACTGTAGTAACAAGTATATATGTATAGTATTGTGGAGTACTTGACTTTGGTGTTGTGATAGTGTAGTAACAAGTATATATGTATAGTATTGTGGGGTACTTGACTCTGGTGTTGTGATAGTGTAGTAGCAAGTATATATGTGTAGTATTGTAGAGTACTTGACTCTGGTGTTGTGATAGTGTAGTAACAAGTATATATGTATAGTATTGTGGAGTACTTGACTCTGGTGTTGTGATAGTGTAGTAACAAGTATATATGTATAGTATTGTGGAGTACTTGACTCTGGTGTTGTGATAGTGTAGTAACAAGTATATATGTATAGTATTGTGGGGTACTTGACTCTGGTGTTGTGATAGTGTAGTAACAAGTATATATGTGTAGTATTGTAGAGTACTTGACTCTGGTGTTGTGATAGTGTAGTAACAAGTATAAATGTGTAGTATTGTCCAGTACTTGACTCTGGTGTTGTGGTAGTGTAGTAACAAGTATATATTGTGTCCAGTACTTGACTCTGGTGTTGTGATAGTGTAGTAACAAGTATATATGTGTAGTATTGTGGAGTACTTGACTCTGGTGTTGTGATAGTGTAGTAACAAGTATATATGTGTAGTATTGTGGAGTACTTGACTCTGGTGTTGTGATAGTATAGTAACAAGTATATATGTGTAGTATTGTGGAGTACTTCACTCTGGTGTTGTGATAGTGTAGTAACAAGTATAAATGTGTAGTATTGTGGAGTACTTGACTCTGGTGTTGTGATAGTGTAGTAACAAGTATATATGTGTAGTATTGTAGAGTACTTGACTCTGGTGTTGTGATAGTGTAGTAACAAGTATAAATGTGTAGTATTGTCCAGTACTTGACTCTGGTGTTGTGGTAGTGTAGTAACAAGTATATATGTGTAGTATTGTCCAGTACTTGACTCTGGTGTTGTGATAGTGTAGTAACAAGTATAAATGTGTAGTATTGTGGAATACTTGACTCTGGTGTTGTGATAGTGTAGTAACAAGTATATATGTGTAGTATTGTGGAGTACTTGACTCTGGTGACTATTACAACACCAGAGTCAAGTACTCCACAATACTACACATATATACTTGTTACTACACTATCACAACACCAGAGTAGATAGTTGACAACTATAAGTACCTCGGTGTGTGGATGGACAGTAAACTGGTACTGCAACACAGACCATGTATATAAGAAGGTTCAGAGTAGACTGTACTTTCTGAGGAGGCTTCGATCATTTAACATCTGCAAGAAGCTCCTCTGCATGTTCTACCAGTCTGTGGTGGCCAGTGTCATGTTCTATGCTGTGGTGTGTTGGGGTGGAAATGTGTCCAAGAGGAGGTCAACAGGTCAACAGGTCAACAGGTTGATCAGGAGGGCTGGCTCTGTGGTTGGAATGAAGCTGGACTCACTGGTGACAGTTGCTGAGAGGAGATCATTGAACAAACTACTGTCCATCATGGATGATGACAGTCATCCTCTGAACACTGTCATCAGTGAGCAGAGAAGCAGATGAAGCACGAATGCTCCTACCCAGGTGCAAAACAAATAGACTCAGGGACTCATTCATCCCTCGGGCTATTAAATTGTACAATTCTGAGTTCGGGGGCAGGAGTGGAGTGAAAGTATCTGGATGTTCTGTTCCATGTTAGTCTCTGTATCTTTGTCTTTGTTGTTTTTCTTTCCTTGACCTATGTTCTTTGTCTTTGTCTTTAGACTTAGATTGTGTCATCTTGTTCTTCCTCTTTATGTTCTTCTTATTTTATTTTTTATGTATTATTTTTTATTGTTTATGAAAAATTGCTGGCTATTGGTAAAAAACAATTTCCCAAAGGAGACCTCCTGAGGGATCAATAAAGTTTTACCTTACCTTACCTTACCTTACCTTAGTGTAGTAACAAGTATATATGTATAGTATTGTCCAGTACTTGACTCTGGTGTTGTGATAGTGTAGTAACAAGTATATATGTGTAGTATTGTCCAGTACTTGACTCTGGTGTTGTGATAGTGTAGTAACAAGTATATATGTGTAGTATTGTCCAGTACTTGACTCTGGTGTTGTGATAGTGTAGTAACAAGTATATATGTGTAGTATTGTCCAGTACTTGACTCTGGTGTTGTGATAGTGTAGTAACAAGTATATATGTATAGTATTGTGGAGTACTTGACTCTGGTGTTGTGATAGTGTAGTAACAAGTATATATGTGTAGTATTGTCCAGTACTTGACTCTGGTGTTGTGATAGTGTAGTAACAAGTATATATGTGTAGTATTGTCCAGTACTTGACTCTGGTGTTGTGATAGTGTAGTAACAAGTATATATGTGTAGTATTGTCCAGTACTTGACTCTGGTGTTGTGATAGTGTAGTAACAAGTATATATGTGTAGTATTGTCCAGTACTTGACTCTGGTGTTGTGATAGTGTAGTAACAAGTATATATGTGTAGTATTGTCCAGTACTTGACTCTGGTGTTGTGATAGTGTAGTAACAAGTATATATGTGTAGTATTGTCCAGTACTTGACTCTGGTGTTGTGATAGTGTAGTAACAGGTATATATGTGTAGTATTGTCCAGTACTTGACTCTGGTGTTGTAGTATTTACAGACCACGTGAATCTTGACGAAGTCGTAACAGCTATCATTTAAAAAAGAAAAAGGGACTGTATTTTCCAAACATCAGCTTTAAAAGCTTCTGGACTCACTGTATCCTCTTGTCCTCAGTCATCACAGGTATCTCACAGGATTTTAATGTTTTTTTTAGCTGTGGAGAACAAATAACTGCCGCCATCTAGAGGCCATTGCAACACAAAAATAAACAAAAAGAACTATGATAACAATAAAATGAATAAAGAACAAAAATGAAATAAATCAAATTAAAACATAGAAATACAAATAATTGATCCAGTGTTTGATACAAGTTGGTGAAAAATATGTCAAAATATCGGAGTCTGGATATTTTCATTGCTGGTTATGATGTAAAATGAATTTCTGAAAGACTTTCTAAACACATGGAGAAGTTTTCAGCACATTTGTTGTGACAATAAGTTCATTATATCGAGAGACTTCATATGAAGAAGCTCATGTGTGGTTTTGTCTGAAGGTCGGATCCTCCACGTCGCGGCTCAGAAGACCCACCATGGACCGGTCCGGCTCCGAGCCACTGAATCAGTCGCTGACCCTCATGCCCGTCTTCAACCTCAGCTGCCGCTTCGACGAGGAGTTCAAGTACATCCTGCTGCCGGTGTCCTACAGCCTGGTGTTCGTGGTGGGCTTCGTGCTCAACTTCACCGCCCTGTGGATGTTCCTCAGGATGCGGCCCTGGAACCCCAGCACCGTGCTCATGTTCCACCTGGCGCTGTCGGACTTCCTGTACGTCCTGTCGCTGCCCACGCTCATCTACTACTACGCCAACCGCAGCCACTGGCCCTTCGGCGTGGCGGCGTGCAAGATGGTCCGCTTCCTGTTCTACGCCAACCTGTACTGCAGCATCCTGTTCCTCACCTGCATCAGCGTGCACCGCTACCTGGGCATCTGCCACCCCATCCGGGCCCTGACCCTGATCAAGCCTCGACACGCCCACGTGGCGTGCGGCCTGGTCTGGGCGCTGGTGACGGCGTGCCTGGTGCCCAACATCATCTTCGTCACGACCTCCCGGCGGGACAACGACACGCTGTGTCACGACACCACGCGCCACGAGGCCTTCAGGGAGTACGTGGACTACAGCTCCGTGGTCATGGTGCTTCTGTTCCTGGTCCCCTTCCTGGTGGTGGTGGTGTGTAACTGCATGATGGCGAGGGCGCTGTGCCGCCCGACGCTCGGCTCGTCCTCCAACCGCGGGAAGTCCATCAAGCTCATCGTGGTGGTCCTGGTGGTCTTCGCCGTGAGCTTCGTTCCCTTCCACGTGACCCGCACCCTCTACTACACGGCCCGGGTCCTGGAGCTGGACTGCAGGTTCCTCAACATCGTCAACTTCACCTACAAGATCACGCGACCGCTGGCCAGCGTCAACAGCTGCATCGACCCCATCCTCTACTTCCTGGCGGGCGACCACTACCGGGCCAAGTTCCTCACGGCGCTGACGGGGAAGAGGCCGGCGCCCGGCGGTCTGGCGCCGTCACGGGGTCACGACCCCGGGGCTCACGCTCTGGAGACTCCGGCGAAGACTGAAGCGAAGAAGTAGACGAAGACTCTGAGGAGCAAATATAGAAGTATTTTCTAGATGTTAAAGCAGTAGATTCAGGTGTTTCTTCATCTTTCTTCTCACTCGTTCACTTCCTGGTTTATTTGTCGTCAAACACTGAGACACGAGAGACGACGAGGATCCTCAGGACGACACTGTTCGGTCCAAGTTCTTTCTTCTTCATCTTCACAGATGATTTGAACATCAATATTATTTTCTACCCGTACATCTGTCCGTCAAATGACAGTTGAAGCTACATTTGTAAACATTTTTCCACAAGATTCTCCTTTATTTTTGAAAACAGGTGTTAAATATTTTTTTTATAGTTTTTAAACTAGAAATATTTTGGGTTTTTTTCTGAACCCAAAATTGTCCCTTAAACCTATGAAGCTTTTGACTAAATTTATAAATTAACTTCTAAGGATAAAAAATAAATATTCAACAAATGCTTAAAAAAAAAAATTTAAAGATAGAAAAAAACGAGATTTACATTCTTTTTTTGTAACTTAATAAACACATTTGTCCCTTTTTTTCTATTTCGTAACATTGGCCTTATAAATGAAGATTTATATATATTAAAAAATATATATTTTATATTTTACTGTACACTATTTAAGCACAGCATGTACAAAAGTAAAAATAATTCAGTGAATAAATCAAATATATGTTTATTGTTGAAGGAACTGCAATTGAATCCATGAAATATTGTTTAGTGTTTTATCTACTAAATCATTTGACTTCCACAATATCTTTTAGCATTTTTAAAAGAAACTTAAATATCAAAATGTATTTATTTTTCACTGATATTAATTATTTTCATCATGTTCCATTTATTAAAATACTACCTCTTCAACAAATCACAAGATAACCTTTGTTGTGTAATTCATCATTTATCGTAGAGATATTATTATTAATTTATCATAATAATAGATCTCATCACAATGTTTGTTTTTCTATGTAAAGAAGTGACTTCAACTCTATTGGGTTAAAAATAAGAACATTTCTATTTCCAGCTCAGATTAGACACGGTTGTTTTTCTCTGCACTGGAGTGACGACGGATTCTTTAAATACTTCAGCAGATCTTCACAAAAAACCTCCTGATTCCATCCGGGCTTCAGTTTCCACAGCTGCTCCCTGGATCTGGATCTTCCCACTCGACGCTCACGCTTTCAATGGACTGTGATGAACGGATGGATTTAAAGATGCTTTCGCTGCGAGACGCAGATGTTTTTATACAACACTTGTGACGCTGATGAAGATATTGATGTAAATATGAGCTTATATTGAAACATGTGTTCGGTCGTATACGTTGAATCCATGAGACGAATAAAAACATTATTTTATATGACTTTAATTTGTTGTTGTTTTTAAGTGATGATGACAAGGATGACCTTTTACCTTTGGTCTGTCAAGCTATTTCTCTCTTACAACATTAAATACTTAAACCTCCATTTATTGTGTCAAATTCAAAAAAATAAATTACAATAAGGTTTTTATTTTTATTAAATAAAAATGTCTTCTTTTATGAAATATTTTTAAATGTAATCTAATATATATATATTTATATACATGTATTATATGAAGACTACATGTAACACAATTTAAAATGTGAATGTATATAATGATAGATATATATTAGAACATTTATTGTGTTTACAATATATTTGTTAACTGTGTTAAAAAAACAGATTTAATATTTAAAGTTGAGTTTAAAAAGGTGATGATACATTATTTAATCGTTATAATTTTAACATTACCGTCGTCAGGACTGAAGAAAGAAAAAGTAAGTCAATCCATTTTCTATTGTTATGAATCTTTATTAAAGAACGTTCCTTTACTTACTGACTCGCACACCATGTGACTGATTGTCATCCAATCAGGGGCGCCTCTTCAACTACTGCTTGAGCAACTTAATCCAAGAACTCTGTTGATTAACTAATAAATGAAACATATTTATAAACATAAACATTGTACAAGTAACAGCACTCAAACTTATACCATCATTAAAAGACAATTTGGTTTTTATTTCATATCCAAGGTTTACGTGAAGTGAGATTATATTAGACACAAATGTTATTTAATAATTGTTATAAAAGCAGATTAATATGATCTTTCAATAGAAATGGTTCACGGTTCAGTGTTCACTCCGATCAACAGTCGAGTCCACAGCGCCACCTTTTGGACAAGTTCGTCATTGTCACACGCAACTGTGTGTATCTTTGATTTGATTTAGTTTTACTTCTTTTGTCGCCACTGACCACTGCACATCAAACTACAGCATTTATGTTTCAAGATAACAAGATAAATCTCAAAAGACAAATCACTCTCGTTCCAGGATATTTTAGATGAATACTGAGTGTGTATTAGTGTGTACATCTGTGTTAGTTTGTTTGAAATATTGCTTATTTTGACATTTTAAATATAACTAATATAATATTCTATCTCTATATGGTTTGTATGTAACTAGTTTCATCAGGTGTTTCCTGCTCTAAGTCACCGAGTCAAATGGTTTTTATTCCTTCAGGTCGAAGTCATTAGCAACATTCTCTGACCTTCACTGACCTTGAGCCTGGGTTTCAATCCCAATAAAATATGTTTAGATTCTTTTATTCATGTTTCTTTCACGAGTTTCTCCTTCTTTCCTTCTCTTTACGAGACGCAGATGCAGAAATAACCTCCGTGACACGGTTTCTCGTCCGTTTATTTCTCCTCGTGGATCTGATTTAAACTCACGACTCTTCGATTTCACTCACTGATGTATTTTTAAATGGATTCACTAAAAGTTTACATTTGATACAAGTTCATATTAGCAACGTGCTAATAGCTAGATATACTAGCATCACCGCAAATATGTTTCCTTGGATCCAAAGTGTTGGAAAATGTTGTTTTTTAAAGGTTTTCTTGTCGTGTTTTTTCTTCCCGCGGCGAAGCACTCGATGTTCTCCGGCTGAGGAAGCTTCGGCTCAAGGACGCAACAATGGCGTCTGATGATTGGATTCACGACGTTTGCTTTGCACGGAAAATAACGGCTTTTAACGCTTGAATGAAACAATATCTACTGTTGTGTTCGTCGTGATTGTTTTCTGTGTGCGTTTGTTTCGTTGTCATCAGTCTGAACTGTTATTATGAGAGGTTTGTAATTATTATTATTTTCAATTTTCCATCAATGAGGAAAACTAGCAGGTACTGGAACTGAATAAAAACAATTGGACGCTGAATAAATAAAACCCTTTAACACACAAACATTTAAATAAACTGACATCTTAATAATGTGTAAAGAAATTCTTGATTTTTATAATTATACTTGTATAAAGCTTTATTTTTTTAATCTCAATTTTAGTTTGTGATGTTTGTATTTGATGTTCCATGAACAGTATGTAGATCAGGGGTCAGTTATATAAGGGGCCGTCAAGCCAAAAGAAAAAAGGGACGAATAAAGAATTTAATTTGATGGGAAATGTTTAGATAAATAAACTTGATTTGATTGTATATCATTTAATTTGAATTTTATTTTAAGATTCTAAAAAATTCACATTTCATATAGTTTAACATTTAAAATAAAATACATGTAAAACAAGTGCTATCATACTTTTATTTTATTTTATTTATTATTATTTTATCTACTTTTTATTTTAAAATAATATTATATAAAACCATATACGAAAAGTATAAAACAAAAAACAATAAAAAGGTAAAATAAAAAGCAAAAAAGTACATTCAAACAAAGATCTTTGGGAAATATATGTACAGAAATGAATGATAAAAAATGACCGGTGTTAAATAAATTCTTTAATATTTATATATATATTTATATAGTATTGAATAATATCATATAAAAGCACTACGAGGAAAATATATATATTTTAGGAAAATAAATGTAGTGAACTAGCAATAGTTTTGATAGATAATGATTTTAAACATTTCTAACGGCCAGTTTCATATATTATTATTATTATTTGTAGTATTATTTGAACTTTGTGCAGGTTCATGGAATCATGTGCAGCCGAACTTTACCCAGGTCTGATGTAGATGGACATGGATTTTATACTTTTAATTTCATGTTGTTTTTATTTATTTTTTACAATGATCTAATGAAAGTACTTCATAATCAATGTTCAAAACAACTGTGAATTTCTCTGCATCATCATAAGTTACTGACTGAAAATACATAAATACTTTTATTTTTCCAAGACAAGACAATTATTATAGCTGAGCAGGTTTTTATACAACAATACTAACGTTTTAACATTATTATCATATACTTCTTTTTCATTTTCTGTAATGATCGTTAGTAACAAAATGACAACATGCCGATAAACTGACACTAGAGGGAGCCAGAAACAATATTTTCAATCTTGAGTTTTGCTGCTTTTAATTCACGTGGTCATAATGTACGAACGTCAACAACAAATACTTTTCTAAATTACTCTGAAAAACCATCAGCAATAAACTCCAGTGACGTGAAGATGTTTCTCCTCCTCTGTCGGCCATCTTGGCTTGTATCAGGTCAAGAATACAAAATAAGAAGTTTATTTTTAAAGTGCTTTTTAATTTATACAAAGAGAAAAATAAAGGCAAAAAATCGATTTAGAAAATTTTAAAAAACATAACTTGTGCTTCCATCAATCAACTGCTTTGCATGCTGGGAGATCTAGACCTGGATCCAGCAGCAGGAAAACTCAACTTTCAAATCAACCTCCATATTATTCATCTTCACTTTTTTCACATTTAAATTCTCACATCTGCACCTGAAATACATCCCATAATATTAAAAACATTTTCACACAATCTACACCCCCACCGACCTCACCTCTGAACCAGACAGTGAGTATAAAAGTGATACATTAGTTTATCTGTAAAACGTTCTATTTAATTTAAATGCCTTATATTTGTTTGTTTAATCCAGAATTGTTGACGCAAATAATCTTAAATATTTCCCTGAAAAAAACAAACCAGGATCTGTGTCTGCTTGCTAACTAGCATGCTGACTTGTGTGCTGGCTTGAGTGCTAACAAAAGTGCTAACAAAAGTGCTAACAAATGTGATAAATAACATGCTCACCTGCAAGCTAACTAGCGTGCTTGCCTGCAAAATAACTAGCGTGAAAACTACTGTGCAAACTTGAGTGCTAACAAAAGTGCTAACAAATGTGATAGCTAACATGCTTGCCTGCAAGCTAACACTAAGCTAACTAGAGTGCAAACTTGCGTGCTAACTTATGTGTTGACTTGCGTGCTAAAAAATGTGCAAACAAACATGATAGCTTACGTGCTTGCCTGCATGCTAACAAGTGTGAAGGCTAGTGTGCCAACTAGCATGCTAACTAGCGTGCTAACTAGCGTGCTAATTGTATGCTATCTTGCGTGCTAATGAAGGATCTTTCTAATTGTACACTAATAATTACACAATATCTTGTTTTTTTGTTTATTAATAATCTTTGGCTAAAATTTAGCTACTATTTCCATTGTTTTATCTACTTTACCATCTTTGAAGCGTCAATATCATCGTGTCATTAAAAGTTTACATTAAAGTCTCGATACAAAGTTGATTGTAGTTCATTTGACCTTGTAAGAAAATGTATATTTGTTAATAAAGCGTATATTTAATTGAAAAAACACTGATATGTACAGCAGTCGTTATAATATTTAAATCTATGAGTTCAATGAATATAAAATAAATGTGAATATCCAAGAAGATTAAATCCACTCTTATTTCCTAGTTTACTGTTTCTCAATGAAATGTAATTATCTGATCATCTCATGAAACTCATGAACAGACGAGTATTTTTAATTAAGGCGACGCGCGGCGTTGAAAGCAGGATTGTGAGAAACGCCCACGCCGCGGCCTAAAGTGAGGCATTTGTTGAGCCTTGAACATTTTCTGTTTTTCTCTTGTTTGGCAAATGATAAGCCAGAGACGAGCTTTTCAAGGACGCGTGGACTTCAATTTAAGCGAAGAGGCTGAGAGTGGAGTGGAAGAGTGACACACGGAGGAGAGAAGTTCATTATTCCGCTGAAAAGGAAACCAATGGCTTTCACAGTCTCCATGGCAACCGGCCTTTCTCGGGCTGTCGGCCCGTGATGAGGTACTTCACGGCATTAAGCACAATTATGACCAGGTAAAAGGGGAAATATTGCTTCCCAACGCTAATAGATGTTCTGTATTGATCGGCGAGACGATGCGTTCGAGGAGCGCGGCCGCGAAATATTCACGACGTTTGCTGACGTCTGACGAGTGACAGGCGGGAGAAGGTTGACTGACAGGTCGTCAGAGTCGATCGAGACTCGTTTTATTTTTTGACTCGCGAGTCACGACGTCTTCCCTGAAAACTTTGACTTGAACGATAATATTCTGATGATATCATCGATTCAACAAAGAATGTTTGTTGTTGTCAGACGCGTCAACAAGAACAAAAACAATACAATGAACCAAAAAGAACCT
The DNA here is from genome assembly GCA_016630915.1 of Callionymus lyra. Classification (NCBI taxonomy): domain Eukaryota; kingdom Metazoa; phylum Chordata; class Actinopteri; order Syngnathiformes; family Callionymidae; genus Callionymus; species Callionymus lyra. The sequence goes on from JACEEU010000687.1 coordinate 24,054,031, forward strand.
TCATTTAAAAATGTATCTTAAGTTTTTATGTGACTTTTAACAAATGAGCTGATGTTTTCTCTTGTAAACTATTTTATATTTATCACTAAACAATATTTAACCCCCAAAAAAAGAAACAACATAAATTATATTTTCTTCCCATTATTATAGAATAAATTAACTTTTATTACATTACATCAGGGATTTAAACTGTTTTTAATTTGTATTCATTTTATTTTTAAATTGTAACTTGTTATCGTTTGTTTTAATCAATTGTTTTTAATCAATGAAAATGTCCTGGTAAATAAAGAAATGAATCATTTTTATTGTAAAAAGAAATATGAGCTTTTTTTATAAGAAATTCATAAATAAATTAAAAAAACATTTGTTTACTTAAGATTTATTTTCATATATGTTTTAAAATAAGAGGGAAAAAGCTTGTAGCGAATAAAAAACAAGCAACAGAACGAGAAATACTTCTTTAAATCCACTCTGAATATATATATATAAAGTAAAGATTTTATGAGAAATTAATAGATTAAAAAAAAACATTTGTATCTTTAAGATTTATTTTAATATAACTCTATATTTTATTAATGTTGTCAGTAGAAATGTATAAAGTATCTTCAGATAACTGTGATTTGATACTTTAAATAAAGTTATATTGAAATTGATACACTTGACACTTAAACCTTAAAAATATTTAAATGCATCCTGACTCAGAATCTTATATTTAATTGAATTATTATTATAAATGTTAAACTTTTCATCACTTGCTTCAACTTTAACATTTTGTCACAACCTTTTAAATGTAATAATAAATATAATAAAGCCCGGCCTGCAGGAAACTGGTCATAATGTTTTTTCCAGGCAAACGTCACATGGTGTCCCATCATTAGCATGTTGTCGTGACCCCGCGACAATGGCGGGTCCGAGGTCACAGCAGTCCAGAGAGAGAGTGAGGATTAGCACGGCGGGTTGGTGTGTGTGTGTGTGTGTGTGTGTGTGTGTGTGTGTGTGTGGGGGGGGGTAAATTGTTTTAACCCCTCTGACAGCGTCTGCATGTGCGGCTCTTATCTGAGCGGCTGCAGCGCCTCATTAATATTCCCCGCTCGCGCCCGCCCTCCTATCATTGTCTATTAATGGGACGGATAATCGCTCATTCAATTATCGGGCCGTCAGCAAAAGACCCGGGCGGGCCGGCCCTGTTCACACGGCACCGCGGGCCAGAACCAGTGAGGAGGTGAGAGCGATAGCAGGGATTACAACACATTAGCTTCTTTAATAAGACTCAGCAACGTTCTCTGGCAAACAAGGCTTTTCGCCGCAGAAACCCGGCGCTGACCGGACGCCTTCTCTCTCTCTCTCGCTCGCGCTCGCTCGCCCCGACGCCACCGTTTGATCAGGTCAGAGGTCGAGATGACTCCACAGATGACCCTCACGTCGGCCCCTCGTTGAGCGAAGGGTTACGTTCGTGTTCCAATGAAAGTCATGAACGTGACGTTTCTCACTTCGGTTGAACTTTCAGTTGAACTTTCGTCACAAAACGAGGTCGTCGCTGTTGCGATGCTTCGCCGCCCAGCCGCCCCGTGACAGCTGTCCGTCACAGAAGTCGTTGAATTAAAATACAATAGTGTCAGAATCATCTTTATCAAGGCCATTATTAGAGGATATTGTTATGGTAACATTAGAAAATAACATTTTAAACGTAAATACAATTTATAACTTAGCTTATTACTAGTACAAGTACAACTAAGAAGTTTGGACGTAGCGACCAATCAGCCGTCACTTAATAGATCAGTGTGTAGAAAGGCATCATGGGAGTTACTGTTCTGTTGCACCATAAGTCAAGGTGGGTTGAAGTTTATTTGTAACTCAGTGAAACAAACAAAAGAACCAGATGCTTTAAAAAATAACATGGTGGTCAAAACACACGCAAAATAAAAGCGTCACTAGATATGCTTCAGAGTACATGAAATAAAACACTTAATAAAAAAGTTAGGGGCAAATTTCACAATGTTCAAAAAATCACCAAAAGTGTTGCATACGAACAAACTAGATAAACTGAAGAACTTAACTTAACTTAAGAATAACACACATGTGGAAAGAGTGACTAGAAAAGGTCAAGAGTAGATGAAAATAAAACACAAAGTACAGAGAAAATGTCCCAATGTTACAGGTCTTCACCTCTTAGAAATTAGATAAATATCCTTTTTTTTTAAACAATATAAATGGTCTGAAGTTAAAATAATGGCTGAAGATACTTTTACATGAAGGTCAAATGGTTGAACTATTGATTTTTCTAAATACAGATTCAGAATGAACACAAGAATCGACCTTTAAATCATTTAAACATTAGGTGAGACTAGTTCAGCTCGTCAGGTGTGGAAGGTTCTCTCTTCAAAACTGGTGTCAACGTCTGTTCACTTGAAAATATCTTTCTGTAAAACACAAATGACCCGAAAAACCAAATGTATTTTAAATAAATTTAAACCAACATTGTTTTTCTGAGACAGTCATTGATCGTCGATGAATCGAAGTTGACGCGACTTTCATCCAAAAACACGCTTTCGAGTATCAATAAATGATCTTTAACTGATTCCAACCAATCAATGAAAGTTACAATAATAAATAAAACTTGCCTGCTTGAGACCTCGGCTCCTGTGATTGAGTAATTGGAGAAACAGTGTCTTTACGTTTGTAAAAACTGCTGAAATAAATCTTCATTTTCAAATGTATAGTTTTAGATTTTGTATCATTTTAAATACTTGTTATATTAAGAATAAAATAGTTTAATTTGTGTCCCTCATGAGACGTTAAAGTAACTTAAACGTTTTAAAAGTAACTATCATTTGTTACACAATAACCAAAATTAAATTAAGAATAAAGAAAAAAAAAAGTATTTATTTATTGACTTCATTTTTCAATATTTTATTTCCATGAAACAACACGTTCAACAATGTTGTTACTTTGAAAACACATATATTCTATTCAACGTGAAGTTAAACATGTATTTTGCAATATTTTAAAGCAGTTTTAGAAGATTTTTAAAAATGTGTTTGTTAAAATTTTCAAGAGCAGCAGGTTTTCGACCATGAGGTAAACAAAAGTTAAACGAAGTCAACAACGTCGAGTCTCTCTTTAGTCATGGGTTCAACGCTGTGACCTCAGGCGTGACCTCAGACGTGACCTCAGGCGTGACCTCAGGCGTGACCTCAGGCGTGACCTCAGGCGTGACCTCAGGCGTGACCCCGGCTGCGAGATCGGCTCCGACGGGCCGTGACCCCGACATCCCAGCATCCCCGGCTGAAGACCTGTTGTCCAGCTGGAGGCCCCCGAGTCGCCGATAACAGCGCGACCCCTGGACCGGCGCGACCCTTGAGCAAGGCTTGTTGAGTCGACACCGGCTCGGAGTCTCTGAAGGACCAGGAAGAGTTTCTTCTTCTGGCGGAGAGTCGGGGTTCCTGGGAGGGAGCCAGAAAAAAAAGAGGTGAAATGTTAACAAAAATCTCATAAAAATCCACAGTTTGATAAATCCTCACGTTGCTTGGACCGCGGCTCCCGAGGGTCTTTGTTGGAGATCCCGGGTTTTTTTTTTTCTTTCCTTCCTCCTCGCCGCCGTCGGAGCAGCGCCGGCGCTCACGGGGTCAGCGAAGTTACGAAAGTAATTAAAGCTGGTGATTCACCGCCTGCCGCGGAGAAAAGAAAGCAAGCTGTCATTCTGATTTAGAAAAATAAATTACAATTTTAATAATGGGGGGGAAGAAGAAGAAGATGGGGGCGCGAGAACGTCTAGTGCCTCGCCGGGGTGGGGGGGGGTGTTGGTGGTGGGGGGAGGGGTCGAGGGGGTTGTGGCTGCCTACTTATCAATAGTTGCAATTTTTTTTTTTTTTTTAAACCACATCGGTCGTACACGGCGAGAGCACAAGTGCCCTTAAAAAAAAAGAAAAAGCCGGAACATTAACATACTGATTTCATGCGCGTGGCAAAGGGCCCGAGCCAATATCAGAGAGGACTCAGCAGTCCCTTTGTCTGCCGGGACTCTGGTCCCCTCTGATATGAAAATTCAATTATTTTATAACTAGATCTGGCGCCGCCGTTTTGACAGTCGACAGTAGCGGCGTGCCAGCTGCATCTATGTGGGGGACCCCAGGCTCCTGATAGCGCGAGGGAGGCCTTTCACACATTGACATGTTTTTGGGGGACAAGATTGCCCTAAATGTGTTGCATTTAAGGTCCGGGGAAGTTAATCTAACGCGGCGCCATTATCTCACTCAGGTAATTCCGGCGCCGTCCGCCGCCGCTTTCATTCTTGGCCACTTTTGAATCAGATTCTGGGGCGAACAGGTAATGTGTTTATTTATTTCCCCCCGCGACCTGGAAACTCCACAAAAATGGGAAACGGGAGGAAGTTGTTTTTCCCTGAGTCCGCGTCAGCAGTTTTCACTGATTCTGCAGGAAAACATTGGAGTCGCAGACAATCTTTATTTTGAAGAAAAGTTTCTCAGAGTTTGGCAAACATTACGTAAAGAAAAGCTGTTGCCGCGGCGACGACGAGGTCAAGTTTTCTTCTACAATAATCATGGAAAAACTTCCACAAGTTTTCAAATGTCATTTAAACACCAGCGAGAAATCAACAATCATGTTATAATAACTTTTAAAATTATAATAATTATAAAAATCTCTCATCAATACTTTCCATGTTTTGATTAACTTTTTAAACCACATTTAATGGAGTTTAAAAGAACAGGACGGTCTAGTGACCTCTAGTGTCTGAAGTGGAAACAATGAATCTTCTATTTCATTTATTACCAAAAAAAAGGTTGCAGCATAACCCAGCTACCCGGGGTAAGAGGTGAAGATCCATCCATCCATCCATCCAACTATCTCTTCATTCATCCATCCATCCATCCAGCTATCTCTTCATTCATCCATCCATCCATCCAACTATCCAACTATCCATCTATCCATCCAACTATCCATCTATCCATCCATCCATCCATCCATCCATCCATCCATCCATCCATCCATCCATCCATCCATCCATCCATCCATCCATCCATCCATCCATCCATCCATCCATCCATCCATCCATCCATCCCTCCATCCAACTATCCATCCATCCAACTATCCCTTCATTCATCCATCTATCCATCCAACTATCCATCCAACTATCCATCCATCCATCCATCCATCCAACTAGCACTTCATCCATCCATCCATCCATCCATCACTTCATCCATCCATCCAACTATCACTTCATATCAATTCATCCATCCATCCTTTCGTTTATCCATCCTTACTTCCATGCTTCCATCCCTTCATCATACCTTTCATCCTCCATCAATACATTTATCCAACTATCGCTTCATCTATCCATCCATCCATCCATCCATCCATCCATCCATCCATCCATCCATCCATCCATCCATCCATCCATCCATCCATCCATCCATCCATCCATCCATCCATCCATCCATCCATCCATCCATCCATCCATCCATCCATTCATCTATCCATCCATCCAACTATTCTCTCATCCATCCATCCTTCATTCATCTTAAACAAATATTAGTTTACAATATATTTGTTCCACAGCAACAGAATCGTACAAAAATGTAAATATATTTATTAGTAAATAATCATTAAATAAATATTTGTTATCGATGTCAGGAATGTTTTGTTAAAACAACAAATACTTCTCAAGCTGGTATTTAATCCAAATGTAACAACAAGTTGGTCAAAGAACCTCAAACTACTCGAGACAAATCGTTTTTAGATGATTTTCTAGCTTCGAACTTTTAAAAACTTCCCGCTCTAATCTCTTCCCTGATCTGGGCCGTTATGTTTGGAGTGGGGGTTCCAGGGTTCCAGGGTTCCAGGGTTCCAGGGTAATTGGGGAACAGGAAGCGACCCCCCCAGACTTGACTGTGTGGGTCTCAACAACCGGGAGACGACGTACCTGCCTCCGCTCATTAGTCCGGCTGGAGGACCGGCTCGGTCCGGGAAGAATGGGCCGTGAATTAGTATTTCCAGCGGGGGGGCGTCATTAGTACTTAATTAGCTCTGAGAGTAGCTTTCAGTCCGTCTCTGACACAATAAGTGTCTTTTCTCCGTGTCCTCCTCACAGGCTTGTTTGTGCCTTCGCTGCCATTTCCATGAGAGCGATCAACGTGTGAAGGAAATGAGTTTTTACATGATTGTCTTTCTGGTCGCACACCTGTGTCGCCGACGACGACAACCTGTGAGTGTGTCGTGATTGTGAGTCAGTGTTTCCAGAGGTGATGTGTACTTTAGCTTCACTTCAACATATCTAACTCTATACAACTAATATTTAACTTTAACTGTCCATCAGTCTGAAGACAGTGATAATAACTTATAAGAACATCTATCAGTTTCTTTCTGATAACAGTCGGTAAAATTAATAAACAAGACAACAAACATATTTGTATGTATATCTATGTATATATAAAAATAGATGTATATATACTCTAGAAATATAGTATATGATTTTGAGCACTAACATATATATATTTGTCCCTTTTTTCTGTGTTGAATAGGGGTTAGTATTAATAGATTGATTGATTAATGTGTGAGATACATTTTTATCCTTAAGCAATCATTTTGTGTTCAACAAAAAAACTATATTATATTGCTCAAAATAAATATATTTAAATAATAAACCCAAATAATAAACAAGACAACAAAAAAATGTGTTGTTTTAGATTTTAAAACTGATGATGTTCTTTAAGTTTTTACTGTTTCAGACTGATGGACATTTATAAATATATATATATATATATATATATATCAGACGAAGATACTGGTTGTAATATATATATCTATACTGTATATATATTACAACCAGTATCTTCGTCTGATACATTTCTCTTCTTTCTTCTTCAGTCAAAGTTTAGTTACTGGCTTCGCTGGATGGATCATCAAAGGACGGATGTTCGGATTGACGGATGGATGGAAGAACGCATTAGAATTATATATATATTAGATGATGAAAGGATGGATGGACAGACCAATGGATTGATGACAGGATGGATGGATGGATGGATGGACAGAAGAAAGATGGACAGACTGTAGAATGGATGGATGAAAGGTTGAATAGATGAAATGATGGATGGATGGACGAACAGAAGAAAGATGGACAGACTGTGGAAAGGATGGATGGATGATGCATCGACTGAATGGATAATTGGATGAAGAATGATGGATGGATGATGGAATGGATGGATTCAAGAGTGATTTTGATATTTTAACAACCTACGGATCCACACAATCAGAATTTGTAGATCAATAAAAAGTTGTATAAACAAATGAGGAAATAATAATAATGGGAAATAAAGTCAAGTTTGTATATTTAATTTCTTTCTTTTATTTGTTTTCCAGTGACATGTTGTCGTCCTTTCATCTTGCAATAATATTCATTTTATTTCTTATTATATATTATTATATAATTTATATTGTGTAATTATATAATGGTTGACCATAGTTATATTAAATAAATTCAAATGTATATTAAATATGGTCAAATTCACGAGTAAATCCAAGTGAACTAGAAGCGAAGAAGGAAAAACAACATTAAATTAAAGCTAATTTCTATGAAAAACTTTCTATTTTCTTCTCCATGAGTTTCTTCTGGTGACTCTCGCACCAGCATCTCAAAGTGTCTCCTTCAGAGAGCGAGTCGTTCACCTCGGGATCAAACTTTTGTCAGCGTTTCCTCATAATATCAGCAAATACTTTGAGTTTTTAATGGACTGGAAACTCCGAGTCAAGGCTGCGGCAGATATTTTCAAACCGTTTCCACGACGATTATTCTTCTGCTGATAAAGTGACCGGCGCTCAATTTATTCCCGGGAAACATTCCGTATCTGGCGCGGGGTCTTAAGTCCTAATCTGAAGAAGAACCCGGAGTCCTTCCCCCCGTCGCTGCGTTTGACCTCCGCCGATGTCGCGTCCGGCCGAGCGTCGCCCGCCGTGGTAAAGTGGGCGATTAAGGGATTTGAGGTCATCGTTTTTTTAGGTCTCGCCGGAGGTTCCTTTTGATCTGCTGAGTCGGCGTTCTTGTGTCTCGCCGCCATGTTCCGTGTCCGCCGCCGGCGAGGACAAGGGAGGCTGTTGACCCGCCCGGGGCCCGGTCAATGGCCTCCTCTTCCTGGCCCCGTCCTGGTCGCCTACAGTTTTGGAGTCTCGGGGGGGCGAGTGGGGGGTGTTTCGATACCTCTTACTTCCCGAAACCCGAGAGGCGAAGAGCTGTCATTTGCCAATTTGGTCTGAATAGGGCGGACGGCGGATTGAATGTCGTTTTCCCACCAGGCTGCGCCATCTAAACCAGCGGGGGGGGGAGGGGCTCACAAGGACCCGGGCTGTAATGTTAGAGTAAAATTAGGGCTTTGATGGCGACTAATAGGGTGTGATGGGTGGCACTGATGTGGGATTTTCGAGTCAAGACGCCACAGGTTTTCCTTCTCGGCTTCCCTCGCGCTCGCTCGCGGCCCGGGCTGTAATTTATGACCCGATCCACGTAATTATACGTCTCGGAGGCTCCGTCCCGTCATCAGGGCTTGACCGGCTCCTGTGTTCGACGCCCATCGCTCGCACTCACGACACATTCTCACGTCGCGCTCGAGTTTCAGGGACACGCCGGCAGCCACGGATCTCATTTCACACGTTTTCCACTTGTTGTTCACTCGCTCCGCTGGTACCAGGTTCACGTCCCGCCGACCATCACAGGGAAGGAAAAATCAAACGTGTGTTTTTGTCTTTATTATCAGGTCAAATAACCCGTGGGACGGTAAGATGGTACGACAGCTCGAGTTAGATCTTAAGAGACTTGAATGCGACGAACTTCACAAGTTGTCATTCGTCCTTCGTGACGTCGACCTGAACCTGCTTCTGAGACCTTTTGTTCGGGGGGTCCTGGACTACTGTCCACCTCGGACCAGCTAAGACGAGACCACGACTGTATCGAGGAGAAAAGAGAAGTTGATCCATGTAAAGTAAAGTAAAAGTTATTTGTAAAGATCTTTCCAGACCACAGTCACAAAGTGCACAATAAAATATATACTTTAAAAGATCAAGATAAGACTGAGACAAACACAAGAGTCTCAGAGAATCAAGGAAAAGCTCAAATCAAAGTGTCTTGAGATGTTTCTTGAAGGAGTCAGTAGATCATCAAACACAGATGTTTCTTGAAGGAGTCAGTAGATCATCAAACACAGATGTTTCTTGAAGGAGTCAGTAGATCATCAAACACAGATGTTTCTTGAAGGAGTCAGTAGATCATCAAACACAGATGTTTCTTGAAGGAGTCAGTAGATCATCAAACACAGATGTTTCTTGAAGGAGTCAGTAGATCATCAAACACAGATGTTTCTTGAAGGAGTCAGTAGATCATCAAACACAGATGTTTCTTGAAGGAGTCAGTAGATCATCAAACACAGATGTTTCTTGAAGAAGGAGTCAGTAGATCATCAAACACAGATGTTTCTTGAAGGAGTCAGTAGATCATCAAACACTTCTAGAGAATCAAACACAGATGTTTCTTGAAGGAGTCAGTAGATCATCAAACACAGATGTTTCTTGAAGGAGTCAGTAGATCATCAAACACAGATGTTTCTTGAAGGAGTCAGTAGATCATCAAACACAGATGTTTCTTGAAGGAGTCAGTAGATCATCAAACACAGATGTTTCTTGAAGGAGTCAGTAGATCATCAAACACAGATGTTTCTTGAAGGAGTCAGTAGATCATCAAACACAGATGTTTCTTGAAGGAGTCAGTAGATCCTCAAACACACATTTTTTTTTTTGGGGGGTCTGTTTTTCCCCACCCACTTTTTTTTTTTTTGGGTTTTTTTTTTCAATGTTTCTTGAAGGAGTCAGTAGATCATCAAACACAGATGTTTCTTGAAGGAGTCAGTAGATCATCAAACACAGAGATGTTTCTTGAAGGAGTCAGTAGATCATCAAACACAGATGTTTCTTGAAGGAGTCAGTAGATCATCAAACACAGATGTTTCTTGAAGGAGTCAGTAGATCATCAAACACAGATGTTTCTTGAAGGAGTCAGTAGATCATCAAACACAGATGTTTCTTGAAGGAGTCAGTAGATCATCAAACACAGATGTTTCTTGAAGGAGTCAGTAGATCATCAAACACAGATGTTTCTTGAAGGAGTCAGTAGATCATCAAACACAGATGTTTCTTGAAGGAGTCAGTAGATCATCAAACACAGATGTTTCTTGAAGGAGTCAGTAGATCATCAAACACAGATGTTTCTTGAAGGAGTCAGTAGATCATCAAACACAGATGTTTCTTGAAGGAGTCAGTAGATCATCAAACACAGATGTTTCTTGAAGGAGTCAGTAGATCATCAAACACAGATGTTTCTTGAAGGAGTCAGTAGATCATCAAACACAGATGTTTCTTGAAGGAGTCAGTAGATCATCAAACACAGAGATGGTTCCAAAGCTTAG
>JACEEU010000687.1:24069499-24091999 GCA_016630915.1 Callionymus lyra
AGTTTATAACAGCGGTTTATAACAGACAGTTTATAACAGACAGTTTATAACAGACAGTTTACAACAGCGGTTTATAACAGACAGTTTATTACAGACAGTTTATAACAGACAGTTTCTAACAGACAGTTCATAACAGCGGTTTATAACAGACAGTTTCTAACAGACCATTTCTAACAGACAGTTTATAACAGACAGTTTATAACAGACAGTTATAACAGACAGTTTCTAACAGACAGTTTATAACAGACAGTTTAAATATAACAACAGTTTATAACAGACAGTTTCTAACAGACAGTTTATAACAGCTTTATAACAGACTACAGCGTTTATAACAGACGTTTACCTAACGACGTTTATAACAGACAGTTTATAACAGACAGTTTCTAACAGACAGTAAACAGACAGTTTCTAACAGACTTTATAACAGACAGTTTATAACAGACAGTTTCTAACAGACAGTTTATAACACAGTTTCCTAACAGACAATTTCTAAAGAATAAAAAAATTATAAAAAGTTTATAACAGACAGTTTTTAGACAGTTATAACAGACAATTTCTAAAGACAGTTCTAAAAGACAGTTTAAAATAAAATAAACAAATATAAAATAAAAAAAGTATAACAACATTAAACAGACATTTAAAAACAGTTTATAACAGACAATATATAACAGACAGTTTATAACAGACAGTTTATAACAGACGTTTAAAACAGACAGTTTATAACACACAGTTTATAAACAACAGTTTATAACATTATAACAGACAGTTTATAACAGACAGTTTATAACAGAACAGTTTATAACAGACAGTTTATAACAGACAGTTTATAACAGACAGTTTATAACAGACAGTTTATAACAGACAGTTTATAACAGACGGTTAAAACAGACAGTTTATAACAGACAGTTTATAACAGACAGTTTAAAACTAAATATTAAATATAACAGACAGTTTATAACAGACAGTTTATAACAGACAGTTTATAACAGACAGTTTATAACAGACAGTTTATAACAGACAGTTTATAACAGACAGTTTATAACAGACAGTTTATAACAGACAGTTTATAACAGACAGTTTATAACAGACAGTTTATAACAGACAGTTTATATAACAGACAGTTTATAACAGACAGTTTATAACAGACAGTTTATAACAGACAGTTTATAACAGATAGTTTATAACAGACAGTTTATAACAGACAGTTTATAACAGAAGTTTATAACAGACAGTTTATAACAGACAGTTTATAAATAACAGACAGTTTATAACAGACAGTTTATAACAGACAGTTTAAAACAGACAGTTTATAACAGACAGTATATAACAGACAGTTTATAACAGACAGTTTATAACAGACGGTTTATAACAGACAGTTTATAACAGACAGTTTATAACAGAAAGTTTAAAACAGACAGTTTATAACAGACTAGTATATAACAGACAGTTTATAACAGACAGTTTATAACAGACAGTTTATAACAGACAATATATAACAGACAGTTTATAACAGACAGTTTATAACAGACAGTTTATAACAGATGGCTTATAACAGACAGTTTATAACAGCGGTTTATAACAGACAGTTTACAACAGCGGTTTATAACAGACCGTTTATAACAGACAGTTCATAACAGCGGTTTATAACAGACAGTTTATTACAGACAGTTTATAACAGACAGTTTCTAAAACTCATAACAACAGACAGTTTCTAACAACCATTTCTAACAGACAGTTTATAACAGACAGTTTATAACAGACAGTTTATAACAGACAGTTTCTAACAGACAGTTTCTAACAGACAGTTTATAACAGACAGTTTATAACAGACAGTTTATAACAGACAGTTTCCAACAGACAGTTTATAACAGACAGTTTAAAACAGACAGTTTATAACAGACAGTATATAACAGACAGTTTATAACAGACAGTTTATAACAGACAGTTTATAACAGACAATATATAACAGACAGCATATAACAGACAGTTTATAACAGACAGTTTATAACAGACGGCATATAACAGACAGTTTATAACAGACAGTTTATAACAGACAGTTTATAACAGACAGTTTATAACAGACAGTTTATAACAGCGGTTTATAACAGACAGTTTATAACAGACAGTTTATAACAGACAGTTTACAACAGCGGTTTATAACAGACAGTTTATTACAGACAGTTTATAACAGACAGTTTCTAACAGACAGTTCATAACAGCGGTTTATAACAGACAGTTTCTAACAGACCATTTCTAACAGACAGTTTATAACAGACAGTTTATAACAGACAGTTTATAACAGACAGTTTCTAACAGACAGTTTATAACAGACAGTTTATAACAGACAGTTTATAACATACAGTTTATAACAGACAGTTTCTAACAGACAGTTCATAACAGCGGTTTATAACAGACAGTTTCTAACAGACAGTTTATAACAGACAGTTTCTAACAGACAGTTTATAACAGACAGTTTCTAACAGACAGTTTATAACAGACAGTTTCTAACAGACAGTTTATAACAGACAGTTTCTAACAGACAGTTTCTAACAGACAGTTCATAACAGCGGTTTATAACAGACAGTTTCTAACAGACAGTTTATAACAGACAGTTTCTAACAGACAGTTTCTAACAGACAGTTTCTAACAGACAGTTTCTAACACACAGTTTCTAACAGACAGTTTCTAACAGACAGTTTCTAACAGACAGTTTATAACAGACAGTTTAGAACAGACAGTTTCTAACAGACAGTTTATAACAGACAGTTTCTAACAGACAGTTTATAACAGACAGTTTCTAACAGACAGTTTATAACAGACAGTTTCTAACAGACAGTTTCTAACAGACAGTTCATAACAGCGGTTTATAACAGACAGTTTCTAACAGACAGTTTATAACAGACAGTTTATAACAGACAGTTTCCAACAGACAGTTTATAACAGACAGTTTAAAACAGACAGTTTATAACAGACAGTATATAACAGACAGTTTATAACAGACAGTTTATAACAGACAGTTTATAACAGACAATATATAACAGACAGCATATAACAGACAGTTTATAACAGACAGTTTATAACAGACCATTTCTAACAGACAGTTTATAACAGACAGTTTATAACAGACAGTTTATAACAGACAGTTTCTAACAGACAGTTTATAACAGACAGTTTATAACAGACAGTTTATAACATACAGTTTATAACAGACAGTTTCTAACAGACAGTTCATAACAGCGGTTTATAACAGACATTTTCTGACAGACAGTTTATAACAGACAGTTTCTAACAGACAGTTTATAACAGACAGTTTCTAACAGACAGTTTATAACAGACAGTTTCTAACAGACAGTTTATAACAGACAGTTTCTAACAGACAGTTTCTAACAGACAGTTCATAACAGCGGTTTATAACAGACAGTTTCTAACAGACAGTTTATAACAGACAGTTTCTAACAGACAGTTTCTAACAGACAGTTCATAACAGCGGTTTATAACAGACAGTTTCTAACAGACAGTTTATAACAGACAGTTTCTAACAGACAGTTTCTAACAGACAGTTTCTAACAGACAGTTTCTAACACACAGTTTCTAACAGACAGTTTCTAACAGACAGTTTCTAACAGACAGTTTATAACAGACAGTTTAGAACAGACAGTTTCTAACAGACAGTTTATAACAGACAGTTTCTAACAGACAGTTTATAACAGACAGTTTCTAACAGACAGTTTATAACAGACAGTTTCTAACAGACAGTTTCTAACAGACAGTTCATAACAGCGGTTTATAACAGACAGTTTCTAACAGACAGTTTATAACAGACAGTTTATAACAGACAGTTTCTAACAGACAGTTTCTAACAGACCGTTTCTAACAGACAGTTTATAACAGACAGTTTCTAACAGACAGTTTATAACAGACATTTTATAACAGACAGTTTGTAAAAGATTGATCAGATTTCACAAACTGACTATTCTTGCTCCTACTTCCTGAGGAAGTTCCAAAAAAAGAATACTGCCACCTGGTGGTTCATGAAGCTAAATGCTAATGATGATATTTCAAATGCTAAAAAAAAAGGTTTTGATAAAGATTATTGTGTGATAAGATCCTTACAATAGACGACTGTGTAGGTTTTTCAACTTTTATTTTAAAAATATTTATAACAAACACACTCAGCAAAGGGGCGCACGGTCGACTCACAGCAAGAAGGTTGCTGGTTCACTTCCAGGCCGAGCCAACATGTGACCTTTCTGTGTGGAGTTTGAAGATGGTTCTGTAAACATGAAGATGGTTCTGTGAACATGAAGATGGTTCTGTAAACACGAAGATGGTTCTGTAAACATGAAGATGGTTCTGTAAACATGAAGATGGTTCTGTAAACATGAAGATGGTTCTGTAAATATGTAGATGGTTCTGTAAACATGAAGATGGTCCTGTAAACACGAAGATGGTTCTTTAAACATGAAGATGGTTCTGTAAATATGTAGATGGTTCTGTTAACATGAAGATGGTCCTGTAAACACGAAGATGGTTCTGTAAACATGAAGATGGTTCTGTAAATATGTAGATGGTTCTGTAAACATGAAGATGGTTCTGTAAACATGAAGATGGTTCTGTAAACATGAAGATGGTCCTGTAAACATGAAGATTGTTCTGCAAACATGAAGATTGTTCTGTAAACATGATGGTTCTGTAAACATGAAGATGGTTCTGTAAACACGAAGATGGTTCTGTAAACACGAAGATGGTTCTCTAAACATGAAGATGGTTCTGTAAACACGAAGATGGTTCTGTAAACACGAAGATGGTTCTGTAAACATGAATATGGTTCTGTAAACATGAAGATGGTTCTGTAAACATGAAGATGGTTCTGTAAATATGTAGATGGTTCTGTAAACATGAAGATGGTTCTGTAAACATGAAGATGGTTCTGTAAACATGAATATGGTTCTGTAAACATGAAGATGGTTCTGTAAACATGAATATGGTTCTGTAAATATGTAGATGGTTCTGTAAACATGAAGATGGTTCTGTAAATATGTAGATGTTTCTGTAAACATGAAGATGGTTCTGTAAACATGAAGATGGTTCTGTAAACATGAAGATGGTTCTGTAAACATGAAGATGGTTCTGTAAACATGAAGATGGTTCTGTAAACATGAAGATGGTTCTGTAAACATGAAGATGGTTCTGTAAACATGAAGATGGTTCTGTAAACATGAAGATGGTTCTGTAAACATGAAGATGGTTCTGTAAACATGAAGATGGTTCTGTAAACATGAAGATGGTTCTGTAAACATGAAGATGGTTCTGTAAACATGAAGATGGTTCTGTAAACATGAAGATGGTTCTGTAAACATGAAGATTGTTCTGTAAACATGAAGATGGTTCTGTAAACATGAAGATGGTTCTGTAAACATGAAGATGGTTCTGTAAACATGAAGATGGTTCTGTAAACATGAAGATGGTTCTGTAAACATGAAGATGGTTCTGTAAACATGAAGATGGTTCTGTAAACATGAAGATGGTTCTGTAAACATGAAGATGGTTCTGTAAACATGAAGATGGTTCTGTAAACATGAAGATGGTTCTGTAAACATGAAGATGGTTCTGTAAACATGAAGATGGTTCTGTAAACATGAAGATGGTTCTGTAAACATGAAGATGGTTCTGTAAACATGAAGATGGTTCTGTAAACATGAAGATGGTTCTGTAAACATGAAGATGGTTCTGTAAACATGAAGATGGTTCTGTAAACATGAAGATGGTTCTGTAAACATGAAGATGGTTCTGTAAACATGAAGATGGTTCTGTAAACATGAAGATGGTTCTGTAAACATTGAGATGGTTCTGTAAACATGTAGATGGTTCTGTAAACATAAAGATTGTTCTGTAAACATGAAGATTGTTCTGTAAACATGAAGATGGTTCTGAAAACATGAAGATTGTTCTGTAAACATGAAGATGGTTCTGTAAACATGAAGATGGTTCTGTAAACATGAAGATGGTTCTGTAAACATTGAGATGGTTCTGTAAACATGAAGATGGTTCTGTAAACATGAAGATGGTTCTGTAAACATTGAGATGGTTCTGTAAACATGTAGATGGTTCTGTAAACATTGAGATGGTTCTGTAAACATGGTTCAGATCCACCAACACCACGGACTCTTCACCTGGACGAGCAACTTGTCTTTCTTCTCTCATGAAAGGTGATTTCTCCTCCGTCCTCCTCCCTTTGTTTCTGCTCTTCTTTCACTTCTTTCTCTCACACACACAATAGTCGCCTCCGCCTGACCGACCCTCTCAGCCGGGAAGCTCCGGGTCACTTTCCTCGCCAAGTTTTGCAGCCTGCCATGTTGTCTATTCTGCTCAGCTATTTTAGAAATGTTGAATATCAACAATGGCCCTCGCGGCTGCATTGTCAACTTTTGTATGAAGCAATCTGGACTGAATGAGACGGTCCTGGAGCAGCCGGAGCTTCACACTCTGCTCCTCCTGGTCCAGGCGGCAGGATCTCACCCAACCTTCTCGCTGGTTCACGGAGGTTTAGGAGCTTCTGGAGGAGGTTTGGAGTCTCGGAGGGAGAGTCTTGGAACCAGTCGCTGGTGAGTCTCGTCTTCCTCTGGACACATGTGGGAGGAGGAGGGTGAGGGAGGAGGGTGAGGAGGGTGAGGAGGGTGAGGAGGGTGAGGAGGGTGAGGAGGGTGAGGGAGGAGGGTGAGGAGGGTGAGGAGGGTGAGGAGGGTGAGGAGGGTGAGGAGGGTGAGGAGGGTGAGGAGGGTGAGGAGGGTGAGGAGGAAACTCACGGCAACATTCACAGATGAATCTCAACTCAAACTCATAAATATGATCAATTAAAGGCATTATTATGATAATTATTATGATGATTATTATGATGATAATTATCATTATTTTCATTGTAATACTTTTAGAATATTTTTAAGAGATTCATTTGAACACTCAATAAATAAATAATAATCCAAGACAATTTAATTACGTATTTATTTACACAATCATTGATTAAATTCACTGGTTACAAAATTAATGTATTTAAAAAATAAGAAACAACAATTATATATATATATTTACTTTTCTAAATATATTTAATAAATTATACTTTCTTCTGTGATGGCGAAGGATGGAAAAACACCTCAATATTTTCTTAATCTTAATAATAGAAATGATATAATAAGAAAATAGTAAAACGAGAAATTATATATTAGTTACTGTAACAGATACACATCAACATTTACCAAATACTATTTTATTTTACAATAAATAATCCTTATAACTAAATAAAATTATAACAACAATAAACAATAATTACTTTAAAAACACAAACACACTGATACAACACAATAATAACAATAATAATAATAATAATAATAATAATAATAATAATAATAATAATAATAATAATAATAATAATAATAATAATAATAATAATAAATAAAAGTATTATAACAATATTAATTACTATAAAACACTAACATACTGATACAACATAATAATAATAATAATAACAATAAATAAATGTATTATGACAACACTAAACAATACCAAACAATTACTTTAAAACACTGACACACTCATACAACATAACACTACTACTACTACTAATAATAATAATAATAATAATAATAAATAATAAATAATAATACAACTATTATGACAATAATAATTACTTTAAAACACACTGATACAACATAATAATAATAATAATAATAAATAAATAAACATTTGTTACATATTTGATATCTAAGCAAATATCACAACAATTATATTAATTATTAATCATGAATAATTACATAAATATTGCATCATAATAAAAGAATATGAGAGAAGGAGCTGGACTGGGTCAAAGCCGCGTATTCAAGTGTTTGTACAAGTACATACATCTGTGTTATACACAAGTACATACATCTGTGTTATACACAAGTACATACATCTGTGTTTGTGCTGAAGACTCGATAATAGAAACTCCGTCTCTTTGTCCTGCTGTCGACCAGGAAGACGGTGAAGCTGCAACATCTCGTATGTTCCTCTGACAGATCAGTGTGTGAGGCAATGAGCCGTCACCTCCACGATCCCTCGCACTCCTTCACTGGTGCTGCGAGTGTGTGTGTGTGTGTGTGTGTGTGTGTGTGTGTGTGTTTGTGTGTTTGTGTGTGTGTGTGTGTGTGTGTGTGAGTGAGTGTGTGTGTGTGTGTGTGTGTGTGTTGTGTGTGTGTGTGTGTGTGTGTGTGTGTGTGTGTGTGTGTGTGTGTGTGTGTGTGTGTGTGTGTGTGTGTGTGTGTGTGTGTGTTCATAACACACCATATTTACCTTATTATTTATTTAATTTATTACAAATAATGTGTCAATATTTCCCCAAAGATGTTAGAAATGTATTTAAAAATATTAAATTATTTATAATAACAATAACAATAATAACAGATTTTTGTATTTTGTACGTACATTTGTTTTTAAAAATATAAACATTATAGATGCATCGTTATAGGTTTTCATAAAAGCACAAAATAAGTTTATTAAGAAATATATAAATGTCTAACATTAACAAAGAAACATTTAAAATGAAATGTTTTATTTTTAAAGCTTCACTTCAAGTGTTATTATATAATGATTTTTTTACAGCTAATCTTTGCTTTAAAATAATTAAACAAATGACAAAATGAATGACAACATTTTCGGTTCCTCCACACAAAGATATTGAGTATTGAAAGAAGCACCTGAACGCACCACCAGGAACTTGTTGACTATCAAGAGTTCCTGGAACAAACGCGTCTCCTCTCATCCTCAGTTATTTACAACGACACACGTTCATTGACCGCCGGTGTTTGCCAGGAAGTCGTCGACAAACGTGGCGACGAGACGCCATGTTTGTTCGCGGACTTTGACACGTTTCCGCGGCTAATATTTGCGGCTCCTCCGTGACCTCCGCGTGACCTCTCGCGGCTGAGGTGACCACCTTGGCGGCGACCATCCATTATCTTGTCAACACAGGCCGGTCCCGGCAGAGCGTCTGTAATGAAGCGGGCGATAATCTGGGGTTCATCTGCCGCCGCCGCAGGTAATTAATATATTTGGAGGGCGATGGCTAACTGTTAATTAAACTCTTTTATTAATGAGTCTCGCGCGTTTATCTGCTTTATCGAGCTCCCGCCACGCTACGTTTCCCGCCACTAATTGTGCGAGTGATTTATATATCAATTTAGGCTTGTTTGTTTCTCCGGATTAAATAAATTACATCCCATAATTGACTAGTTCTGCTCCTTAAAAGCCCTCGTTTAGACGCAATTAATGCTTGTTCCGGGTTCGTCGCGGGCCGCCGCCCCGATAACAAGTTAGTCGCATAAATCAACTCTCATTTCATTAATTCCAGTTATTCTGGGGATTAATTGTGTGTTTTCACAATATAATCTAATGAAGGTTCTGACAAAGAGGCAGTTTTTTTATTATTTTGAGACGAGCTGGATCTCAATTATGACTAAAACAAAAGAGGATCTTCTGCTGGTCGAGGAGAAAACAGCGACTCAGCACTTTCTTGCAAACAGGAAACAGAGAAAGTTCTTTTGTTTTTAGAAGAACTGAACATGGATGATTCAAAAGATACATGAGGAATAATGAGCTTCATAATTAGCCGCTCGGGCGTCAACGGATCTTAATACCATCGTCTGGCGCCGTGACGATGACAGACAGCGGCGTTTTTTTTTTACACTCACGACCACGAACCTGAGAATCTTTTGTTGTCGTGACGATGATGCACGAGTTTCTAAACAAACAAGAAGTGACAAGAAAACTCTTCGACCAACTGTTTGAAATCATAACAAATAGGTTTATTCACTGATTTAATCACTTCCTGGATTTTTATTTATGTCAAACGTTAGTCAACAATGTCACTGTATTTGAGTCATTATGGCTGAAAATCAGTTATTTTTTACTATTTTTATTTTACATAAAGATCTTCTACTTAATATTTGACTTTATTTTTAGACAGATTTAGCAAAAACTATTTGCCTTATTTATTATAATTCATGATTTGTAGTTTTTTTTCAGAATATATTTTAATTCAAATATTTCACTTAACTTTCAAGTCTTATTGTTGTTTTTAACCTGTAACTGAGTGATTTGACGCTTTTAAATCAAATCAAATGAATATTATTTTTATTATTAATAAAATGTTTATGTGTATTTCTATAAAAAACTCTAACGAAAACTCTAAAATACTAGGTTAAAAAACGTTTTTTTAACTCTGAAATGCGATTATTTCATAATCCTTAACATCTTTATCCAGTAATAATATTTTGTCAGTAAAGATAACTCCCATAATGCACTGCAACAGTTGAAGCTTGTATTACACTGAGATTTTCAATGACAGTAATTCTTCTCTCAAAGTGTAATAAAGTATTAAGGTAGTATTTAAAGGCGGCTCTACTCCCGGTCTCCGGTCCGCTGACTAAGCCCGGTTCCGTTTTGATTGACAGCTTGTTAATCTCACTTCTTTGACTCATGAACGACAATATTCTTGTTTCCTTGAAGGAGTTCCATTCACTTCCTTGGCGCCCTCAGGCTAATGCTAATCCCTGACAGCTAACATTCACATGCTAATGGCGGCGACAAGTGAGGAAACAAGCGAGTTGTGTCAGGATCCCTGCGGTGAAGGTTTTGTTCTGGTGTGAAGCTGCTTAAACTCTGCTTCACGGCGCGTCACGTCACACACATGGAGATGTACTACAGTATTTAAGGAGTAGAAATACTTTTCCACTCAAACACGTTCTATGTTCGCGAAGCTAACGTCCATGCTAGCTCCGGAGATTAATAAAATAATTCTCTGTGAATCCTTAAGACGTTAAGACGACACCGAGTGACATTTTAACGTGTATTTTTCAACATGTTTAAAGAAATACTTTCAAGTATTACTTGTTCTATGATAACAACGTTAGCTAGAAATGCTAACATGACTCTTTTAAACCATCTGAAGCTTCTTCACAAATAGTTATTTTCTTGTTAAAAAAAGACTTTAAAATTCACTTGAGTTTGACCTGAGAAGCTTCTCTAGTCTCGTGGGAATCGATCCGACAACCTGTGGTGAAGAAAATGTGACTTTAATGAACCCATGAGTTCTGGTACCAGTTGGTTTGTGTCTCGCTTCAGAACCGGGTCAGAACCGGGTCACGTCCTGTTGTGATACGACAATGATTTGAAGACGACGACAACAAGTTCTATCAGATCCACAGACGTTTGTGTTTCAAAGAAAGTTTTTATTGATGAAGAATTTCTCTTTGAATCTAAAGTACGTTTGTTCGAAGTAGCTTCAGAATTAAATCACGTTCTGAGAAAAGTTCTTATTTTATTTTATCCAAACAACAACTTGTATATACAAACTATGAGTATAAATACAGTATATATACTCATAGTTTGGAACTTAAAATATTTGTAAATACATATATTTGGAGTAACTTTTTATGATCCATCAAAGATGTTTTCTTCAGGAACATGTTGTCACAACATGATCTTATAATGTGTGTCGTTTACACTGTTGTAACAGTTTATGCAGTTCGTACTGCAGGCCAGACAGTAGGAGAAAAAAGTGAATGAAAAAAGTGAAAGTGTATGAGGCTCTAGTAGAAGAACTCACATTTCTCCGATCCTTTTAAAGTAGTTTAACTGTGTGTTGTTTTGTGACTCTGGTCCGAGAAACATCTTTATAAATAATAATTATTTACTCATTTACTTTTTCTCGAGGTGGTTGAAAGTCTCAAAAGAATATAAATAGATATATTTATACTCGAAGATTGACTTTATTTCTGCTCATCCAGACGTGAAACTTAGAAAATAGTTTAAATGAACGTATGTGAGATTTAAAGCAGATTTAATGTTTATTTATGGATGTCGTGTGATGAGAGGAAAGATAGAAGTTGTTGTTAAGAAAGATGTCCAGACGTCTTTAGAGACGACATCTGGGAGAGACTCGGAGTAGAAACACTGCTGCAGTCACTTGAACGAAGAAGTGAAAGACTTGAACGAAGAAGTGAAAAGACTTGAAAAAAGAAGTGAAAAGACTTAAATGAAGAAGTGAAAAGACTTGAAAAAACAAGTGAAAGTTTGAAAAGAAAGACTTGAACGAAGAAGTGAAAAGACTTGAACGAAAAAAGTGAAAAGACTTGAACGAAAAAGTGAAAAGACTTGAATGAAGAAGTGAAAAGACTTGAATGAAGAAGTGAAAAGACTTGAACGAAGAAGTGAAAAGACTTGAACGAAGAAGTGAAAAGACTTGAACGGAAAGTGAAAAGACTTGAATGAAGAAGTGAAAAGACTTGAATGAAAAAGTGAAAAAGAAGAGAAAAGACTTGAACGAAAAAGTGAAAAGACTTGAACGAAGAAGTGAAAAGACTTAGAAAAGACTTGAACGAAGAAGTGAAAAGACTTGAACGAAGAAGTGAAAAGACTTGAACGAAAAAGTGAAAAGACTTGAACGAAAAAGTGAAAAGACTTGAATGAAGAAGTGAAAAGACTTGAATGAAGAAGTGAGGGGAAAAAAAAAAAAAAAAGGGGGAAAAAGACTTGAACGAAGAAGTGAAAAGACTTGAACGAAAGAAGTGAAAAAGAAGTGAAAAGACTTGAACGAAGAAGTGAAAAGACTTGAATGAAGAAGTGAAAAGACTTGAAAAAAGAAGTGAAAAGACTTGAATGAAGAAGTGAAAAGACTTGAAAGAAGTGAAAAGACTTGAATGAAGAAGTGAAAAGACTTGAATGAAGAAGTGAAAAAGAAGTGAAAAGACTTGAACGAAGAAGTGAAAAAGAAGTGAAAAGACTTGAATGAAGAAGTGAAAAGACTTGAAAAAAAAAGTGAAAAGACTTGAAAAAACAAGTGAATAGTCTTGAACGAAGAAGTGAAAAATAAGTGAAAAGACTTGAATGAAAAAGTGAAAAGACTTTAATGAAAAAGTGAAAAGACTTAAAAGAAGAAGTGAAAAGACTTGAATGAAGAAGTGAAAAGACTTGAATGAAAAAGTGAAAAGACTTGAATGAAAAAGTGAAAAGACTTAAAAGAAGAAGTGAAAAGACTTGAATGAAGAAGTGAAAAGACTTGAATGAAAAAGTTAAAAGACTTGAATGAAAAAGTGAAAAGACTTGAATGAAAAAGTGAAAAGACATAAAAGAAGAAGTGAAAAGATTTGAATGAAAAAGTGAAAAGACTTGAATGAAAAAGTGAAAAGACTTAAAAGAAGAAGTGAAAAGACTTTAATGAAAAGGTGAAAAGACTTTAATGAAAAAGTGAAAAGACTTAAAAGAAGAAGTGAAAAGACTTGAACGAAGAAGTGAAAAGACTTGAACGAAGAAGTGAAAAGACTTGAACGAAGAAGTGAAAAGACTTGAACGAAGAAGTGAAAAGACTTGAACGAAAAAGTGAAAAGACTTGAATGAAGAAGTGAAAAGACTTGAACGAAGAAGTGAAAAGACTTGAACGAAGAAGTGAAAAGACTTGAACGAAAAAGTGAAAAGTCTTGAATGAAAAAGTGAAAAGTCTTGAATGAAGAAGTGAAAAGACTCGAAAGAAGAAGTGAAAAGACTTGAACGAAGAAGTGAAAAGACTTGAACGAAAAAGTGAAAAGACTTGAATGAAGAAGTGAAAAGACTTGAATGAAGAAGTGAAAAGACTTGAATGAAGAAGTGAAAAGACTTGAAAAAAGAAGTGAATAGTCTTGAACGAAGAAGTGAAAAGACTTGAATGAAGAAGTGAAAAGACTTGAATTAAGAAGTGAAAAGACTTGAAAAAAGAAGTGAATAGTCTTGAACGAAGTAGTGAAAAATAAGTGAAAAGACTTGAATGAAGAAGTGAAAAGACTTGAACAAAAAAGTGAAAAGACTTGAAAAAACGAGTGAATAGTCTTGAACGAAGAAGTGAAAAATAAGTGAAAAGACTTAAATGAAAAAGTGAAAAGACTTTAATGAAAAAGTGAAAATACTTAAAAGAAGAAGTGAAAAGACTTGAATGAAAAAGTGAAAAGACTTGAATGAAGAACTGAAAATACTTAAATGAAAAAGTTAAAAGACTTGAATGAAAAAGTGAAAAGACTTAAAAGAAGAAGTGAAAAGACTTGAATGAAGAAGTGAAAAGACTTGAATAAAAAAGTGAAAAGACTTGAATGAAGAAGTGAAAAGACTTGAATGATTTTGATCATCTAACGACTCACAGATGTTTTCGAGTCGAGGCTCTCGATCCGAGAGAAACGACTCGTCGCGGCTTCATTAGCCCGTGGCCAGATCACGGCTGCTCTCCATGAGGGGGAGTGAGACGAGTGCACTTGTGTTTACTTGCGGCTCTAATTGACGACAAGCTGGAGGTGATGGAGTGAGAAACTCTTCCTCTAAGTGAGATGGAGCGCCGGGTGGTCACGCCTTGTCTGCTCGTCGCTAAAGAGATTACACCGGGTGTGTGTCGCAACCTTGGCCTTGCTCACACACACACACACACACACACACACACACTCACACACACGGATAATGAGGAAGGACATGCTTGGGCTGCCGGGGAGAAAGCCAGGCTGGAGTCGCAGGAAAACATCTTCATGCTTGTTGTTTTACAAGCTCAATAAGTGCGACAGTTACATTCCTGGAGCCGGAGCTGCCGAGAGCGTCAAGGTTCGATTCCCTCCGAGCCACACAATGACGGCTGGGCTCCGGAGGAAGGAATGCAGTGTTCTCCATTAGCCCTCCTGTACCCTGCCGAGAAAAAAATCAATGAATCTCTGCTGAGTCTGTTTTTTTCTTCTTCCTTCGAAGGTTTGAGTGACGTTTGTTTCCTGCACCTGATGACTGACCTTTGACCTCCCGAGGATCCTGCGAGATGCGGTGAGTTTATAAATCTGACACAAGAAACAAAACACACACGGATCAATACTGGGATCAATGGTGTGTGTGAGAACACACTCGCCTGCGTCGCACACGTGTGGATTAAACACAAACTGACATCAAAAGATTCACAACAACTTGAAATATTTATCACAAGAAAGAGTTTATTATAAATATTCATTATTATATAATATAAATAAATCATAATTGTTACCATGAGAAGCTTTGATTATTTATTAATGAAGTATTTTTATTAAAAAGACTATGTTTTATAATATTGTCAAGTGAATTATCGACATATAAATATATGTCTGTGACAATAATGTACATTTGATTTCATTGTTTTTAAAGAAAACTTTATCATTTATAATTTTTAATTCGATTTAAAAGTGTGTGTGTAGATTAGAAATTATTTATAAAATAAATTATTCAGAAACAACCAAACATTTTAGATAAAAAATGTTAGTAACAAAATAATTTAAAGATTGTTTGTCGGAAGATGTTGATTAAAAATGTAATTTAATTTATATTTAAAAGCTATTAGTTAAAATTCTGAAAAGATAATGAAATCATAGATGATGAAAAAAACATTTTTAGATTGTAAGTAAAATGTTAAACAAATATCTGCCATGATTTAAAAATATATAATTTTAATGATTTAAATACAATCGCAAACGTGAAACTGATGTTAAACTAAGAAGAAACGCGAGCCTTGAAAACCTTGATTTAATTTGCTGCTCATTGTTCGGGGGTCACACGAGTCACGGTGTCAGCAGGACCAACACACTCCTCTGTACACAAAAGGGTGATAATGGCTCCACTTTTATTCTCCCAAATGAAGCGTGAATATTATTTTACCTGCGTGTGGAAGTGGGAGGACGCCGAGTATTCACGCCACACAAAGGGAACAGCAGAGCGAGCGCAAATCGCATCTTCATTTGCATTCCTGGCCCCCAAAAATCATGCGAATCTTAATGAGACACATTCCATTGTGGCGGTAATTGAAAACCATTCTTTGTTAATTTTTTTTCCCCCAGGGCCCCCGGGCCCCCGGGGGGGGCGGGAAAAAAATTTTTTTTTTTTCCCCCCGGGGGGGGGGGGGGGGGGGGGGGGGGGGGGGGGGGGGGGGGCCGGGTCCCCTCCCGTGGGGGGGGTTTGTTTGGTTTTTTATAAAAAGGGTGGGAAAAAGGAAAAAAAAAAAAAAAATAGTTTTGGAGGGGGGGGGGATTTGATTTTTTTTTGGGGGGGGTTTGGTGTGGGGGAAGGATTTTTTGTTTTTTTTTTTTTTTGGGTTTTTTTTGTTTTTTTGTTTTTTTTTTTTTTTTTTTTTTTTTTTTTTTTTTTTTTTTTTCATAAATGTGTCATGAATGTGTCATAAATGTGTCATAAATGTGTCATAAATGTGTCATAAATGTGTCATAAATGTGTCCAAAATATGTCATTAATGTGTCATTAATGTGTCATAAATGTGTTATAAATGTGTCATAAACTTGTCATAAATGTGTCCAAATATGTCATTAATGTCTCATAAATGTGTCATAAATGTGTCCAAATTGTATTAATGTGTCATATAGTGTGCAATGTGTTCCTTTAAATGTGTCATTAATGTGTCATAAATGTGTCATTAATGTGTCATAAATGTGTCATAAATGTGTCATAAATGTGTCATAAATGTGTCAATAGTTCACTTGAATGTGTCACAATAATTGTGTCAGAAATGTGTCATAAACGTGTTATAAATGTATCATAACTGTGTCATGAGTGTGTCATAAATGTGTCATAAACATTTCATAAATGTGTCATAAGTGCATCATAAACGTGTCATAAATGTGTCATAAACGTGTCATAAGTGTGTCATAAACATTTCATAAATGTGTCATAAGTGCATCATAAACGTGTCATAAACGTGTCATAAGTATGTCATCAGTGTTTCATTAATGTGTCATTAATGTGTCATTAATGTGTAATAAATGTGTAGTTAATGTGTGCGAGGCAGATGTGAGTCTCTTCAAGTCTCTCCATTGAAGCCGTGGACACTCGGGATTGAACTGGCGTCAATAGTGGGATTAAAGCCTCTTTTGTGCGACATTAGTCAGAGAAAAGGTTTTAATTCCGTCTTAAAACTCTGAGCAAATAAAAGTAACGTTTGGATCCATCGACGCCTCACAAGAGCAAACTCAGGTCACGTCAGGAGGTGTTTTGCTCAAGGGCAGCGAAGGATTCAACCTTCAACACTTTAGACTCTCGTCATGTTTCAAGAAATCCATTTACTCAGTTTCTACTTTTACAACGTTTTCTTCCATCTGTCAATCATCTCCAGCAACCGTCGCAGGTCAGTTGAATAAATCCAGACGTTTCTCACTATTTAAAATCATATTTTAAATGTTTTTTTTAACCTTAAATGTGTTGATTAATTTATTTTATTTTGATTTCTCAGTATTTATGTCATAATAATTAACTGTTAACACTCACCATCTGATATATTTCTTATTTTTCAAATAAACTTTAAACACGTTTATCATTTGTTTTTACTTTTGTTGTTTATTTGTTTTAGAGGTTATTTTAAACACAGATAAATGTCACTCAAAAATTTAAAACATTGATTTTAATTAAGAACTAATTTTGTTTTGATTAATTGATAAAATAATTTAATTCAGTTAAAATGTAAGACATTATTTAACTCAACAACTTGACATCATTAATTAAATTAAAATCAACGTTTT
Source organism: Callionymus lyra (assembly GCA_016630915.1). Lineage (NCBI taxonomy): Eukaryota > Metazoa > Chordata > Actinopteri > Syngnathiformes > Callionymidae > Callionymus > Callionymus lyra. The sequence continues at coordinate 24,087,079 of JACEEU010000687.1, forward strand.
AGTGAAAATCAACAGGTGTTTAGAAACATTTTCTTTAGGATTGATTGACAGGTTGACGTACTTTCCTGCACATGCGCAGAGCGATCGAGCTGCTAATGAGCGCCTCCTCCTCTTCCTCCTCTTCCTCCTCTTCCTCCTCTTCCTCCTCCCATCATCATCATCATCATCATCCTCCTCCTCGGGGTCCACATATTTCCCAGCATCCACGGCGGCTCCTCCAGGCCTGAGAGCCCCCGGCCCTCAGTGCTGGTGGTCTCCGGCCCTAATGAGGAAATTAGCCGCACAGAAGCCCTCATTACGAACCGCGGGTTCCTCCTGGTGTCCCCCCTGCCTCCCCCCTGCCTCCCCCTGCCTCCCCCCTGCGCTCCCGGTCCATTTCCATAAGCAGATTACAAGGGATCAGTTTGAGATCAGCGCAGATAAACAAATAACTGCGCGCGGAATTAAAAGCGGCGCTAATTGCTGCGCAGTTTTTTTATTGCGCTCGCGGCGCGGATCCGCCCCTTGATGGAGGGAATTAAACCCTCGACCGAGAGCATGTTTCAGGTTTTATTTCCATCGCCTTTGACTTCGCGCGGGACCAGAAGATCTGCTTCACTGCGTCACAGACATGGTTTGATCGGAACTCGAGGATGTTTTTATTTAAATGTTATGATTTATTTGTAAAATATTTACTTGAAAATATACCGAGATTATATTGAATTAAAGCTTTATTTAAAGCTCGTCAAAACGAACTTACATTTGAAACATGTTTTGATTTAACCGTTTATAAAATTTACAAAGTACAACATATGTTTTTAACAATTATAACTGATTAGAAAATAAAAGTAATCGAATTAAAATGTGTTTATTATATTTGTGTCTCATTCTGGAAAAAAATGCATGATTTAAAATAAACTACACGAATTAAAGTTCCGAGTATTCATCGTTGTCACGTGTTTTATTGACATTAAAACGTTACAGAATCAGCGTCTTTGAAAAACCTGGAGATAAAAACACTACAGAAAACCAATAAATCAAATAAAGGTGACGTTATTTACGACGTTTTATATATTGTTTTTGTTACTCATTTGCAAAACTATATATTGTTTAATTGCAATGATTTAAATAAACGCTATTTATACCTGATGTGTTCAAAACAAATGTTAAATCAAGATTACATTTCTTTAATAACTGAAAATAACGACTATTATTGCGTTTCCTTATTATTAACATTTCGATTAAAACATGTTTTCGATCGATTATAATGAGGTTTAATTCCAGTGGTTTGACAAAGTACAATAAAAAGAATATAAATACAATCCACAAGTAAATAAACATCGAATAAATAATTTGAAACACGCGTTTGTATCGATTATTATTTATATTTAATTTAGTGAATCCATCAAAGATTCGAGAAAAAAATCATTTTAGTTTCAGATTAAAATCTGTCGCTGCTCAGTTTAAACATGTCACGGCCTTAGTGTGTGTGTGTGCGTGTGTGTGCGTGTGTGTGCGCGTGAGACCCCTCACTGTCCCCCCTAATAAAAATATGCACGAACCTGAGGAGTCCCGCGGAGAGGCAGCAGATCCCGGAGGTGTTGATGGAGGGTCTGGACGAGGGTCTCGATGAGGGTCTGGACGAGGGTCTCGATGGCCCATCAGGCACATTAGCATGAGGGTCTCGATGAGGGTCTCGGTTTCTGTCGCGAGCCTCGTGTCTGCTCGTCTGCGGATCAGATCCTGAATCACTGAAGAAACATCAACGTTTCATTTCAAATGTTTTAAGAGAAAAAAGCTTCTTTTTTTCTCGGTTCCTCAGGGACTCGCAGGTGGTTCCGGTGTCGCTCACTAGAGGGCGCTGAAGTATTAAAAGTTTGGTTCACAGCGAGGACTTGTTCTCAGTGACCACATGACCCTGGACCTCATCAGAGTCTGAACAAGTCCCGACATCTCGTGTGTATTTAAATGATAAAGGTACGTTCATTTAATGATACTAAATTAAAGTACTAGATTTAAAATCACATCATAATCGATATTAAAGCTTTTTTTTTAGATATAAATAAAAGCGTGTAAAATGTCAAAATAGTTCGATCTGGTGTCAAAGTACATTTTGTTTTAGTTTAAAATAACATTTAATAACAAAGTAAACTCGATATTTCGACTTTTTCGATGAAGCGTCATTGAAAAAATAAATGATATAATGTCTTATAATTATTTAAATGTATGTAACGTTAGAAAAAAAAACATTACATCTAAATATAAAAACACACCATATTAATCCTGAAAGAAGCAGATACATATTACAGTAGTACTAACATGTAATTACATCGTATTATATTTGCTGTCACAACACTGTAGAGTTTGTTTACATTTTAGAATTCGTCTTGATTGTAACAAATATTGTGAGGAAGAATCAAAACATCAGTTTCAATAATAATTCATTCTAAATATATTAAATAAATTAAATATTCACATGAAACCCGATTAAATTATAAATGTGGGAAAAGTTAGTTTAATTAAAAATACATGATATGTATATTATACTTATGGCATATCGAGCAAAATCGTTGATTAGAAAAATATATATAATGTGTTTTTAAATAGTTTGATGAGGAAATATTTAATAACGAAACTTGTCAAACACTGAATGACGTCAAATTTCATTAAATCAACGTTTAAATATTAAAAAACTATTTTTTTAAAGTTGAAAACCCGAGGTTTTACTTGACGTGCGAGTCTAGATGAGATTCTTCTCATGGCTCAAAACTTCCTCCTCGAACCAAAACACCGCGAGCCGCGCTCTGATTGGTCAGAATGCTGGATGAGCGGCTGCGCGCTGTGATTGGCTGAGAGCCGCTCATTACTATGCCGTCACGGCCCCTCGTGCGCGGCTCCCGGCGGGGCCTCAAAACACCCGAGCTCGGCGAACAAGTTCCAGACTAGAGTTGGAGAGCAGGACCCGGCAGCTCGCAGACTCGCACCTGCAACCCTTTGGCTTTTTTTGTTTTCTCGTCTCCAGAACTTCTTGTTTGCTCAGCGGCTCCGGCAGCAGCTTCGGAACCGGCAACCAAAAAGTTCCGAGATGTACAGCATGATGGAGACCGAGCTCAAGGCGCCGCAGAACAGCAGCTCGGCGCCCGGAACCAAGAGCGGCGTCAGCGACCAGGAGCGGGTCAAGCGGCCCATGAACGCCTTCATGGTGTGGTCGCGGGGGCAGCGCCGCAAGATGGCGCAGGAGAACCCCAAGATGCACAACTCCGAGATCAGCAAGAGGCTCGGCGCGGACTGGAAGCTGCTCACGGACGCGGAGAAGAGACCCTTCATCGACGAGGCCAAGCGCCTGCGCGCCATGCACATGAAGGAGCACCCGGATTACAAGTACCGGCCCCGCAGGAAGACCAAGACCCTGCTCAAGAAAGACAAGTACTCGCTGAGCGGGGGGCTGCTGGCGCCGGGGGGCGCGTCCGTCGGGGGCGCGGTGTCGGTGGGCCAGAGGATGGACGGGTACGCGGCGCACATGAACGGCTGGAGCAACAGCGCGTACTCGCTGATGCAGGACCAGCTGGGGTACCCGCAGCACCCCGGCATGAACGCGCCCCAGATCCAGCAGATGCACCGCTACGAGATGGCGGGGCTCCAGTACCCCATGATGTCCTCGGCGCAGACCTACATGAACGCCGCGTCCACCTACTCCATGTCCCCCGCCGCCTACTCGCAGGGGGGCGGCATGAGCACCATGGCCTCCGTGTGCAAGAGTGAGCCCAGCTCGCCGCCGCCCGCCATCACCTCGCACTCCCAGCGCGCGTGTTTGGGGGACCTGAGGGACATGATCAGCATGTACCTGCCGCCCGGGGGGGACGGCGCCGAGCACGCGGGCCTCCAGGGGACCCGGTTACACAGCGTGCACCCGCACTACCAGAGCGCGGGCACCGGGGTCAACGGGACGCTACCCCTGACCCACATCTGAGCCCGGACTCATGGATACTTGAACTACTGACTCGTCCAGAGTCCCGGACCTGAGAGTCCTGGACCCGAGAGTCCTGGACCCGAGAGTCCTGGACCCGAGAGTCCTGGACCCGAGAGTCCTGGACCCGAGAGTCCTGGACCCGAGAGTCCTGGACCCGAGAGTCCTGGACCCGAGAGTCCAACAGAGTAAATTGCAATTGCAAGAGAAAAAAAAAGAGGCTTTTATGACGAGTGTCAATCATGACTTTATATTTGATGCCATATCTCCCGAGGCGCGCGCGAGGACCGGGTCCCAGGACCGGGTCCGGGTGTGTTTCCAGGACCAGCTCCAGGACCGGGTCCGGGTGGAGAAAAAAAACGCTTCATGAAATGTTTACACTTAATTTGTAGAAAGTCAGTTTGAAACAAAAAAAGGTAGTTTTTTTTCCTTCCCATCACTTAGTGACGATGACTGTGCGGGTCACACACCACTTTTATTTATAGTTTTTGTTTTCTAGCTTGTGAACCCGGTTTGTTTTTTTCTTTTTTGTAAAGTGTTTTGTTTTGTACAAAGAAAAAATTGTTCTGTGATGGTTTTTTGTTTTTATTTGACAGTGTCATGTTTACTCATTATTCCCGAAAAAGGTTTATTTAAACTGACGTTTCTACATATTTTAAGACCATCTTTTATTCTTAAAAATGCTGAATAAATTTGTACGAAACATGATCGAAGACTCCCGTGTTTTTATCAGACAAGTGTGTTTTTATCAACAGACAAGTGTGTATTTATGTGTCGTTTTAGTTTATGTGACAGAAAAATAATCCGCGAGAAGTTGAAAATTATTTCTTGTTCTAAAAAGTTTTAACATTTAAAATAATCAATTACTTGATTATTGACATGGTTTAAATAATTACTGTATTTTAAATTAAAGACAATTAATTAAGCTACTGAAAAATAGGTATATAAATAATATATATATTGCTTTAAGAAAAA
>JACEEU010000687.1:24094499-24114499 GCA_016630915.1 Callionymus lyra
TGGGCAACACGTGAAAAAAACAACAACAAAAACCTTAGTAATTGAGCACAGCTAGCAGTTAGCAATTAGCTGCTACCTCGGAAATTAAAAACTAACCAAAATATTTATTTTGTCACTGGTTTCATTTGATGTTTTTATTTATTGTTGTGTATTTAGTCCTAACTTCATGGCACGGGTGTCGAACTATCGCACAAAACAGCCACATATACTTGAACTTTACAAATGCTACAGAAACACTTCGCAGGTGTTGAACTACAATACATTAAAGTATATTAGTTCAAAGTTATACAGTCAGGTTTACTAGAATGTTAGAGAAACAATCGACTGAAACAGTTACAGCTTTAACAGGAAATCAGAGTTTAACCAAAATACTGTTTGTTGATGATTTAAGGTTGTTGTTGTTGTTATTAATCCCATTGTTCTCTGGTTCCTGCTCGAGGCACGAATATCTGCTTCTATTTGTTGTCACATTACACATCATTTACAGACATCAGAGGTAACTTAAGAAAGATCGTCAAATAACCCCAGGTACTTGGATTGAAAAACCTTGCTGCCGGTGCTAGCCGCTGAGCTAACTAGCCAAACACCGCCAACTCCGGTTACCAACAATCAAAACTTGATCTTTGTGAGTCACACCAGCATCGAAATGTGAAACTCATCTTCTCTTGGCCTTGAGTGCGACACGTGTGCGTCGAAAGATCGACAACGTTGTTTGTGTTGTTGTCGAACGAGACGTATTAATAACCTTGAAGGAAACGTTGAAGGATCAACTCAATGACTCGAGCCATGAGACAACAATACAGTAGCGATAGAATGAAAACTATTCAATGTGAAAGAGTTACTGCACTTATCAATGATGCTACTAGCTGTTAGCTGTTAGCATTTATCTGTTTCTGTTTATCTTTTGTTTAAATGTTGTTGTACTTATGTCCCTGTTCAAAACCCCGACACTGTATGCTATTTGTATTTTTAATCAAATTAAAGATATTTTGGAGTAGAAACAACAAGTTAGCTTTGACCCCGTTAGCTGCCTAGCGTGTGATATAAACAACAAAGACTTAAGGTTGATATTTGCGTGTGAATTTACTGTGAAACTCTGATTTTTACAAATGCTTTAATGGATTTAGCTGCGACTAAATCTTTTAACGACATTTTTATCGTACATGAAACCCTGACTTTCTGTTTTCCACGTAAAGAGGCGTTTTATCATTTTGATATGCAGTTGTGTTACTGTTGATATTTAATAGTTTTCACCAGAAATTTCTATTTCTTTAAACTTTAATCTTTTATGGGTGTTTGACCTAAAAACCACTTACTCTTACATTTGTTTTGCTCTAAACTCAAGGTCACTCTGAAGGATTGTTTATGCCACATTTTCCACATGTTTAACTTCATTTTATTTTATTCATCAGTATCTAACAAAATAAATGGATGACAGTTGTTATTAATCTGATTCAAACAAAGGTTTAATCTGGAAACAATGTATGAAGATGTATATTATTTGTTACTTTGTATATCATTTCTTCCATTAAACTTGTATCTCCAGTCACTTGATACTACAGTAACTGTTTCCTCACAAGTATCATGAAGTTTTACTGCAGTACCGCTCGTGTCGTGACCTCAGCTGCTCTGCTGCCGTGACTTCTGAGCTACTGCTGCGATTCTCTGACACATCCTTGATATGTCAAACATCTGCCTATAAAGATCTCGGCATCTGAGGCAGGACGGCCGCGGGCCATCGTTCCGTCGATCCTGTTCTTAACGTTTTATCTCGTCTCCCTCCTGATTATGTCAGAACATGTCCTGCCAGTTGCATGTCTCGCAGGATTAAGAGCGAGCGAGGCTCGAGCCGAGAGTGTTTCTACGTCAGAGTGATGAGTGGAAAACTCATTACACAAATCTGGCTGACAGCTCCGGTGACGTCAGGTTCCTTCCTCGCTCTACTGGCCGGACGACTCGGGGAACACACCTCGGCTCGCACTCACCTGCGCATGCTGCGTCGCACCTGGAAAACCCTGCGATCGCTTGGCTGATATAACGCAGCATAGTTAGCGTGTGACCATGAAAGTGCTGTCGAGGACCTGAGACTCGACCCAGTTCTCAGGGATTTAAAGTCTCACCGTACGAGATTTTCAACTCTTGCTTCCTGCGACTCGACACGGTCCAGGTGCTTTGAAATACTTGGAAACAATACATTTCAAAACATTGGTTTAATAAGTAGAACCGTAACTAAAATATGTCCAAACGTCAGCTTTTTTAAAAGCTGCCTGAGTCACTGTATCCTCTCGTCCCCAGTCATCGCCAGGATCTTGCAGGAGTTTATTCTGCCATTTTGTTTAATTGCAACACAAAGATGAACAAACAACTTTTATATTTGAACGTTAGTTGTAAATAAAACTGATGTTGACACGATTTAAATACACCTGGATATTTAACCTGTATTTCTTACACACGTACTGTAGTTAAGACGATGTTTTTCGGGAAGGAAATTCAACATGAACAAAATAAAATATATTTTTTTTACCATTTTCCCTGAACATGCCTTTGATCTTCTGAGTTTACGATGTTGTCGACCACACAACCTGTTCGACCAATAATAATAATAATAAATACACATCATTCCGATTGTACTGCGAGAAAATCTACGATGTTGGTCGTAAATTCCGACATATACCACCGAATACTTTACACTGTAAAATATATGAATGAATTATCCTCACAATAGAACTAGGACGTGACAAGATATAAGTACAACGTGAGCACAAAGTATTTAGTATTTGGTCCACGAAATAGTAATTCATGTGCACGTTACAGCAATATTGCGTCACAATTGAATGACTTTGTTTATGTTAGCAAAGAGGAGCTAGCTGTTAGCAGTGAGCATTTATCTGTTGTTTTAAATATTGTTGCAAGTCGTTTTTGTTTAACTTTTGTTGTACTTATGTTCCTTTTCAAAACCCGACACTGTACTATTTGTATTTTTAATCAAATTAAAGATATTTTAGAGTAGAACAACAAGTTAGCTTCGACCCCGTTAGCTGCCCAGCGTGTGATATAAACAACAAAGACGTAAGGTTGATATTTGTGTGTGAATTTACTGTGAAACACAATTGAACGACTTTGTTTATGTCACGACCTGAACATTCATCAAGTAAAACTTCACCACGAACAGAACAATATTCCCGAAATCCTTCACAAATAATACACTTTTAAATGGAATTAAAGTCCGGAAATAAACTTCAAATACTTCTTCATATACTTTTAAACCTCTCTGTGTTTTGCATCATCGGGGGTCGAGGTCGCGGTGACCCCGGGGTCAGGAGCTCCCTGAGCCCAGAGAGGTCTTGACGAGTGGTTCTGGAGTGGCCGGTCCAGTTCGGCCCGTCCTGAGCGGTGAGACTTGTGAGGTGCTCAGATTGACAGTGTGTGTGTGTGTGTGTGTGTGTGTGTGTGTGTGTGCGGGGGTCGGGGCGGGGGTTAATCTCCCTGAACTGGGGCAGATGTTGTTAACGAGCTCCTCTCAGGTCGACTCCCTGCGTGGGAAAACGGCATCAAATCCTCCTGAGGTCAGAGCTCTGGGGCCGACCCTCAGCTCCGACCCTTGGAGCCACGACTCGTCTTCCCGGGGCCACGACTCGTCCTCCCGGGGCCACGACTCGTCTTCCCGGGGCCACGACTCGTCTTCCCGGGGCCACGACTCGTCTTCCCGGGGCCACGACTCGTCTTCCCGGGGCCACGACTCGTCTTCCCGGGGCCACGACTCGTCCTCCCGGCTTCGTCCTCCCGGGGCCACGACTCGTCTTCCCGGGGCCACGACTCGTCCTTCCCGGGGCCACGACTCGTCTCTCTCCCGGGCCACGACTCGTCTTCCGGGGGCCACGGCTTCTCGTCTTCCCGGAGCCACGACTGCGTCTTCCCGGGGCCACGACTCGTCTTCCCGGGGCCACGACTCCGTCCCCTCCCGGGCCACGACTCGTCCTCCCGGGGCCACGACTCGTCCTCCCGGGGCCACGACTCGTCTTCCCGGGGCCACGACTCGTCTTCCCGGGGCCACGACTCGTCTCTCCGGGGCCACGACTCGTCCTCCCGGGGCCACGACTCGTCTTCCCGGGGCCACGACTCGTCTTCCCGGGGCCACGACTCGTCCTCCCGGGGCCACGACTCGTCTTCCCGGAGCCACGACTCGTCTTCCCGGGGCCACGACTCGTCCTTCCGGGGCCACGACTCGTCCTCCCGGGGCCCACTCGTCTTCCGGGGCCACGACTCGTCTTCCCGGGGCCACGACTCGTCTTCCCGGGGCCACGACTGTCCTCCCGGGGCCACGACTTCGTCTTCCCGGGGCCACGACTCGTCCTCCCGGGGCCACGACTCGTCTCCCGGGGCCACGACTTCCCGGGGCCACGACTCGTCTTCCCGGGGCCACGACCTCCCGGGCCACGTCTTCCCGGGGCCACGACTCGCGTCTTCCCGGGGCCACGACTCGTCCCTCCTGGGGCCACGACTCGTCTCTCCCGGGGCCACGACTCGTCCTCCCGGAGCCACGACTCGTCCTCCCGGGGCCACGACTCGTCTTCCCGGGGCCACGACTCGTCCTCCTGGGGCCACGACTCGTCTTCCCGGGGCCACGACTCGTCCTCCCGGAGCCACGACTCGTCCTCCCGGGGCCACGACTCGTCTTCCCGGGGCCACGACTTCCGGGCCCTCTCCGGAGCCACGACTCGTCCTCCCGGGGCCACGACTCGTCCTTCCCGGGGCCACGACTCGTCCTCCCGGGGCCACGACTCGTCCTCCCGGGGCCACGACTCGTCCTCACGGCGAGCGCCTCCGTGTCGGGGCGCATGTGAACGTCGACAGACTTGTTTCGTCTCATTAATGATAGCTGTGGTCGATCTGACACAACCGCAAGGAATGCTGAGTGGGAAGCACTTCAAAGGCCGGAGCGCCGCCACTGCAGGAGCAACACCGGCTTCTGCTGAGTTCAGTGAGGAGTAACCCCAGATTCTGAGGAGACCCGGGCGGTGCAGGGAGGTCCGGGGGGATCATGGGGAACGGTTCAGTTTTGACAACAAACTCGTCAACAAGTCAGAAATAGTTTGTGAGTAACTCACATTAGCTGGGCTTTGGTCCTGATCCGGTACTGACGGATCCAGAACACCTGACACCTGTGTTGTAGGTGGGACCGGATCCTAATCCCCGACTGTCAGATCTGGATTAAACGTTCGACTTCATCTCACGACGTTAACTCTTACTTTCTCAATGTTCCTCGTCACAGATATGTTCCCCCGTCAGAGTGACCCACTTTAAACCCATCGGTCCAGTAGGCGACAGAACCAGCGGCTCTACTCCGAGTGTCTGTCGGACGACGCGGCTTAAAAACCGTGTCAAACGTTAAAGACTTTTCTTGCCTTCGAAGAACTTTCTCTTGTTTGTTTCTCAGAAACATGTTTACAGAACCAAACACTTTTATATATACTTTTAAAAAATCAACTCCTTTTCTGCGATATTTTGCAAGTATTTGGTAAAATCCTTATATTTTGTTATGTGACACGTCTGTGATCTCCTGAGCGTGTTTTTTATTCTTCAAAATCATCATTTAAAGCGGTTTTTAGTTCATCTTCTCAGAAAGACGGCGACGGCGTCAAGGTCACGAAGGATTCCACGGATTCCATTTAAAGTGAGATTTCGTTCGGAAGATAAAAAGTCGACTCCGAAGCATCGATGAGGTCAGAGGTCGACTCGCGGCGAAGAGAAAACATTGGACTCTGGTGACGGGTCATTAGCCAAATAGACGAGTTTATTAAAAATCATACGACTTTGTGTTTCTGAATTTAAATTATTTTAACTAGTTAAACAAAAGTATTCTCGACGCGTAATGAAACACATTGAAAAAGTTTCTCAAATGTAATCAATTCTGTCAAAGATTTGGACGCAGAAGCAACAACGGTTCGTCGCAAACACGCAAAGTTTGATCGGATCAAAGAATGAATCTAAACCTAAAATGACGAGTCAATAGCAGGAGTCGAGGTCGTGCCGAGGATCACAAAAGAAGCTTTCCTTTGAACTGTTTGACTCACGACTTTCATTCGTCAACATCGCAGTCACATGACCTCCAACCGTACGTCACATTCGTCAAACTTTTTGTTTACCGCCGAAACCAGATGGTCCGAGACGCGGTTTGACCTTTGACCTCGCGGGTCGACCGCGCCGGCGCTGCTCCTCGCCGCTCGCATCCGGAGCGTTCTGGTCTCCAGCACAATATCGTGTCAACACGCCGGCTCCGGAGCTGATCCGGACTCATGTTTTTAATGCGAGGGTCATCCATTAAAGTGTCTGCCTCGGAGGGAGTGTTTACTTTGTCCCGGCAGGTGTGCGTGAATATGAGACTCGACAAATATGAGCCGGGATTACCGTCGTCTTTTGTGCCGACAAGACAAATACAAATCACACGAACAGTTGAAATGGGAGGTTCTCTGGTCGTCATGTGTGCTCAGGACGCCGAGGTTTACTCCGACTTGTTTTCGCTTGTAAGTGCGGTTTGGAGCGGATTTGTGGAACCCACACACACACACACACACACACACACACGTACACAAACACTCTCGGGCGACACACACACACACACGCGAGCGAGCCGAGTGAAACTGGATCTACAGAAATCTTCCTGAATAACCTGTAAGGGCGATTACATTCAATCGGGTGGTTCTTGTGTGCTGCGAGGGAAGAGCCGGAGCGAGACTTTCTAGTGCGTAAAAGTGCGTCTGCCGCAGATGGTCTCGTTCGTGATCGGCCTTCACTTTGTCCCTGGACACTGGAGCATGCAAGCCTGGCTTTTAACTGTTCTGACCCCACTTCTGACCCGTCTTGGAAGCCCGGTGAAGAAAATGGGGCCAAGTGTACACATATGCCTAGGGACAGTGAAGTGAGTACGACGGCGCTCGCAAGACAATGCGGAGTCTGGGGGGCGCAGGAGTGGAGGGGAGGGGGGGCGGCAGATTAGGCCTCTCATCTAGGACATCTATTGATTAGTGTTGGTCGTGGACAGTGAGAGCCGACGCAGATTGACAGACGCAACAATGGCGGCGACTTGGCTCCATGGCGGGCGCTCTGATCGTATTGTCGCCAACCTGTGCCCACGTGCGCGGCGGCGCCCCCACATCAACAAACACTGGGGAAAATGGCGGCAAAGACACTTAAAGGTCCCCCAGTACCCCCCCTTCCCGGGGACAGTTCGGGGTCTACTTTGTCTTCTCCACTGTCTGCGTGCGTGCGGGCGGTTTATAGGATTGTAACCCTGGGAACCTGGGGGGAGGTCCGGGCGCTCGGGCCACGGGTCAGTCCTGACCGACTGTGTCACTTATTGATTAGTTGCCATGGAGAGTTAGTCGGGCCATCTCTCTCGGAGGTGTGTCCCCCGAGGGCCACAGAGGAGCCCGGAGGAGGCTTTTGTCTGCGGGGGGTTTGGCATGCGAGCGAGGACACTCGTGAAGCTCCGAAGAAAACTCTCCCCCTCGTTTCAAGCTTCTTCTCCGGACATCTTGACTCCGAGACTCTGAGCCGGAACATCACGGCGAGAAAACGGCGGCGATTATGCGAGTCCCGCGGGACGAGCGACGAAAAGAGGGGGATTGTCAACAAATTGTCCGAACTTATCGAGCTGTGAAATCCCTTCTTCGCCCCTGGATCTGATCCTCCTCATGATCCTCCTCATGATCCTCCTCATGATCCTCCTCCTGATCCTCCTCATGATCCTCCTCATCGGGTCTGAGGCGGTCGGTCCGAGATCCCGCCGTCGTCGGTTCTTGATGACATCACGACTGAAGGACACGTTCAACTCTTTTATTGACTTTAAAACTTTCACACCGACGAGTGAAACGACGTCACCGACACTTTTTTAAAGTCACGAAAAGTCAATACGTGTTGTTTGGTCGTTCCTCTCGGCGTCTCCACGTTTTGTACGATTATTTTGTCGTAGAAAACCGTCGCGATCATCGCTTAAAGTCGTACGATCTGTCGACAGGAAGTGAACATTTTTCTCTGACTCGATCGTTCAGTAAAAGTTCTATTCACTGGTAAAAAAGAGTTATAATAGTAAGATATTGTAATATAATGATGTATTACTAGTAGTAGTACTCGCTCCACCTGCTGATGACTGACAGCCCAGCAGGGGGCGACGAGGGTGAGCGTCTTCACACCTCGCTGGAATAATGAGCAGGAGGACAAACGAGTATTTATTATCAGAAGCACGACGAGGCTAGAGAAGTGTGAAGGTCGACGGCTCGGTTTAATGGGGTTCAGCTACAAGTGTGTGAAACACCTGAGCCGTCGTCCTCAGCTCTGGGAAGATCTGGAAGAGTCGACGAGAACCTTCAGTCGCTGGAGAACCTACAGTTTTTAAGAACATTTAGTTACTCAAGAACCTTCAGTCGCTGGAGAACCTACAGTTTTTAAGAACATTTAGTTACTCAAGAACCTTCAGTCGCTGGAGAACCTACAGTTGTTAAGAACATTCAGTTACTCAGGAACCTTCAGTCGCTGGAGAACCTACAGTTTTTAAGAACATTCAGTTACTCAAGAACCTTCAGTCGCTGGAGAACCTACAGTTGTTAAGAACATTTAGTTTCCCCAGAACCCTTCCTTCTTGGGGGGGCCCTCTTTTTTTTTGGAAATTTCCTTGGTTCCTCCCCTTCCTCCGGTGGGGTGGGACCCTTTTTTTTTTTTTTTTTTTTTTTTCCTCTACCTCCTGCGGGGGGGGGGGGGGTTTTTTTTTTTTTTTTTTTTTTTTCTTCCCTCCCTTCTTTTGGGGGTGGGTTTTTTTTTTTTTTTTTTTTTTTTTTTTTTCTTGTGGTTTGGAAAACTTCGCTGGAGAACCTACAGTTTTTAAGAACATTCAGTTACTCAAGAACCTTCAGTCAATTCAATTCAATTCAATTTTATTTCAAGTCTCTTATCATAACAAAGTTATCTCAAGACACTTTACAGTTGAAGACTAGAGTTGATTAAGGAAAAACAGATCCATCAACTAAACAATGAGAAATAATCAAAACACTGTACAGTGAACTATGGCGAGGAAAAACTTCCTTTTAGAAGAAACCTGGAGCAGAACCAGACTCATTGTTGCCTCCTGCTTAGACCGGCTGGGAGGAAGGATGGGGGGGTAGACAGATGGATAAGGAGAGGAGTGAGGGAGGATATAGTGAGAGAAAAAGAGGAGAGTATGGAGAGTCCATGGAGGTGCAGGAGAGAACTCTGGATCTGAACCTTCAGTCGCTGGAGAACCTTCGGTCGCTGGAGAACCTTCAGTCGCTGGAGAACCTTCAGTCGCTGGAGAACCTTCGGTCCTGGAGAACCTCGCTGGAGAACCTTCAGTCTCTGGAGAACCTTCAGTCTCTGGAGAACCTTCAGTCGCTGGAGAACCTTCGGTCGCTGGAGAACCTTCAGTCTCTGGAGAACCTTCAGTCGCTGGAGAACCTTCGGTCGCTGGAGAACCTTCAGTCTCTGGAGAACCCTTCAGTCGCTGGAGAACCTTCAGTCGCTGGAGAACCTTCAGTCTCTGGAGAACCTTCAGTCGCTGGAGAACCTTCAGTCGCTGGAGAACCTTCGGTCGCTGGAGAACCTTCAGTCGCTGGAGAACCTTCAGTCGCTCGAGGTCATGTTGTTTCCCAACTTCCTTGTCTGACCCTGCAACGTCAGGATAAAGAACGGACGACCTTTTCCTATTTTTGTTCTTTAAATCAGTTCAAGAAAGTTTTTTTTTTTTACACAAAAGTACAGTTCAAGGCAGTTTGGTTTTCTGTACATCAAAGACTTGAAGACAAACTTTTCAGAGTCAATTTTCAACACTTGCTGTCAGTGTTGATGTAACACAACGTTTAAAACCTTGTTTCCTGACTGTTACACAGCAAATACTTCCACTTAAACACACCAAATACTTACACTTATACACAGCAAATACTTCCACTTAAACACACCAAATACTTACACTTATACACAGCAAATACTTACACTTATACACAGCAAATACTTCCACTTATACACAGCAAATACTTACACTTATACACACCAAATACTTACACTTATACACAGCAAATACTTACACTTATACACAGCAAATACTTACACTTATACACACCAAATATTTCCACTTATACACACAATTACTTATACACACCAAATACTTCCACTTATACACAGCAAATACTTCCACTTATACACACCAAATACTTCCACTTATACACAGCAAATACTTCCACTTATACACAGCAAATACTTCCACTTAAACACACCAAATACTTACACTTATACACACCAAATACTTCCACTTATACACAGCAAATACTTCCACTTAAACACACCAAATACTTCCACTTATACACACCAAATACTTACACTTATACACAGCAAATACTTCCACGTATACACACTAATATACGTCCACTCACCCTGGTCTGGAAAAGCACTATACAAATAAAAATGACTTACTTACTTACTGACTTAAACACACCAAATACTTCCACTCATACACACCAAATACTTCGACTTATACACACCAAATACTTCAACTCATACACACCCAATACTTCCACTTATACACAGCAAATACTTCCACTTATAAACAGCAAATACTTTTTAATTTCAATTTAATTTTATTTATGTACCTTATTTATTTAATTAATATCTTTAGCTACTTTATAACTTGTTTTTATGTTCCTTTTATTTTCTATTAGCAATTTTCTACAAGCACGTGAATATTTATTATAACGACTCAGTTTTATATTTGAACGTCTTATTCATGAATGAATGAATCTGTTAGTCCTGGTATAATATAATAATATATGAATATAATAATAATCACACTTTGAAGAAATAAAAAAAAACATCTGACAAACTGATTTAAATAATAAATAATAAATAATTCAGAATCAGGAAATATTTCAATAATAATCATGAAAACACAGGATTCTTTTGTTGCCTTTGAATAAAATGAATTAAAATAAATATATTTTCTTCCACATACTTTAAAAGAAACAAGTATTTGTTAGAATATTATACCTTTCTTTTGTATGAAGAGCATGTTTGTGTCGTTAAGTAGCTGTTAGATGTTGGGGTCACAAGTGTGCGAGGCGTGAACTCCACCAGGACGTCAGAGTAAACTAAAATGGTAAATGTATCGTCAGCATTCATGCAAAACGTCTTCTCCTTTTGACTAAATGCGCACAAACTTCTTAGCCCGAAACTTGACGACGGGCCCCCGCGAGTGTCACACCCTGGATGCATAAACATGACGGTTCCCCACACATCGCCTCCTCGGGGGGTCGGCCCGGCTTTAGTGCCGGCGCTGTGACACCAATCAGGGGCGATGGCGGGCCCCCTTTGTCATGCAAACACCCATCGCTTCTTGTCTTATTCAAATCCCTCTCTTTCTGCCCCTGCTTCGCTCCTGGCCCTCGTCCCCCTCCAACTTCGGGCCCTGCTGCCTCTCAAGTCCAAGTAAGTCCTGCCGGAGCAGGAGCCTGCAGGCCCGGCTCAAGCTCGGCCTCTCACTTGGGGGTCCGGTGAGTCCGAGCTCATGTTTCCAGGCCCGAGTCCGTTTCATATTCAAATGTAACAATCAGGCCCCCGGACCCGCGGGGGGCCCTTTATGGCCGCGGCCCCGGGTTGAGGGGGTCAAGATGGTGATTTAATAGCTCCGGCGGAGGAAAAGGAACCGGGGAGTGATTTAGACGATGAATGAGTCATAAAAAAACATTTTTCCTAAGTTGTCATGTAAATGTAGATCCGAGGCTCGTTCAATGGCCTTGAAGTGGATCCAAGTCATTAGAGTTTGTGAAGTTTGTAAAGTTTGTAAAGTTTGTAAAGTGTATTTTCTG
This sequence comes from Callionymus lyra, assembly GCA_016630915.1. Classification (NCBI taxonomy): domain Eukaryota; kingdom Metazoa; phylum Chordata; class Actinopteri; order Syngnathiformes; family Callionymidae; genus Callionymus; species Callionymus lyra. The sequence goes on from JACEEU010000687.1 coordinate 24,106,367, forward strand.
TTTCTCTTGACTTGTTGGTTTAATGTGTGTATTTTGTGTTTCCACCGGTCGACGACTCACAACATCTCTGTTGTTGTTATTATACCTCATTCATGCCTTGTTTCTTTTCAAACAATTTTCAATTATAATCAAACAATTTTCAACTATAATCAAACAATTTTCAACTATAATCAAACTATTTTCAACTATAATCAAACAATTTTCAACTATAATCAAACTATTTTCAACTATAATCAAACTATTTTCAACTATAATCAAACTATTTTCAACTATAATCAAACAATTTTCAACTATAATCAAACAATTTTCAACTATAATCAAACAATTTTCAACTATAATCAAACAATTTTCAACTATAATCAAACAATTTTCAACTATAATCAAACAATTTTCAACTATAATCAAACAATTTTCAACTATAATCAAACAATTTTCAACTATAATCAAACAATTTTCAACTATAATCAAACAATTTTCAACTATAATCAAACAATTTTCAACTATAATCAAACAATTTTCAACTATAATCAAACAATTTTCAACTATAATCAAACTATTTTCAACTATAATCAAACAATTTTCAACTATAATCAAACAATTTTCAACTATAATCAAACTATTTTCAACTATAATCAAACTATTTTCAACTATAATCAAACAATTTTCAACTATAATCAAACAATTTTCAACTATAATCAAACAATTTTCAACTATAATCAAACAATTTTCAACTATAATCAAACAATTTTCAACTATAATCAAACAATTTTCAACTATAATCAAACAATATAATCAAACTATTTTCAATTATAATCAAACTATTTTCAACTATAATCAAACAATATAAACTATTTTCAATTATAATCAAACAATTTTCAACTATAATCAAACAATTTTCAACTATAATCAAACTATTTTCAATTATAATCAAACTATTTTCAACTATAATCAAACAATTTTCAACTATAATCAAACAATTTTCAACTATAATCAAACAATTTTCAACTATAATCAAACTATTTTCAATTATAATCAAACTATTTTCAACTATAATCAAACAATTTTCAACTATAATCAAACAATTTTCAACTATAATCAAACAATTTTCAACTATAATCAAACAATTTTCAACTATAATCAAACAATTTTCAACTATAATCAAACAATTTTAAAACTATATTCAATCAATTTTCAACTATAATCAAACAATTTTCAACTATAATCAAACAATTTTCAACTATAATCAAACAATTTTCAACTATAATCAAACAATTTTCAACTATAATCAAACAATTTTCAACTATAATCAAACTATTTTCAATTATAATCCAACAATCAAACACAAACTTCTTGAACTCGACTCAGACAAACAACTTTAATCAAACTAACAGATTCTGCTTCTACTCGTTGTGTATTTTAACCAAACTTTGGTTTGTTGTGTATCGAGTCACACTGATGACTCATCAATCTCTGACCAATCAGAACTAGAGCAGGTACCAAGAGTTGAAACCGGGTCGAGTCCAGGACCAGCACATCAGGGATGAAGTGGAGGAGAAAGTGTCGTCATGACGTGATGGTGCCACAGAGTCTCGATGTCCTCCGTCCTGTTATACCTGTCCCCAGGTGTACAGGGTGTGGATCCAGAACCTCCACCTACAGGAGGCGGTTCTTCTGTCAACACGCGCTCGTGTTCACACCTGCTCCTCACCTCTGGTCACCTCTGGTCCTCCAGGTCAAGGTCGCTCGAGTCCACTCACCTGGAGACGCTGATGTCTCCAGGTGTGCTGTCGCTGGAATCCATAGGAGGACGACACACCTTCACCTGTCACATGATCAGTGACATGAACTCACCTGTCACATGATCAGTGACATGAACTCACCTGTTCAGATCATATCAGTGTTAGAACCTCACCTGTCACATGATCAGTGACATGAACTCACCTGTTCAGATCATATCAGTGTTAGAACCTCACCTGTCACATGATCAGTGACATGAACTCACCTGTTCAGATCATATCAGCGACAGAACCTCACCTGTCACATGATCAGTGACATGAACTCACCTGTTCAGATCATATCAGTGTTAGAACCTCACCTGTCACATGATCAGTGACATGAACTCACCTGTTCAGATCCTATCAGCGACAGAACCTCACCTGTCACATGATCAGTGACATGAACTCACCTGTTCAGATCATATCAGTGTTAGAACCTCACCTGTCACATGATCAGTGACATGAACTCACCTGTTCAGATCCTATCAGTGTTAGAACCTCACCTGTCACATGATCAGTGACATGAACTCACCTGTTCAGATCCTATCAGTGTTAGAACCTCACCTGTCACATGATCAGTGACATGAACTCACCTGTTCAGATCATATCAGTGTTAGAACCTCACCTGTCACATGATCAGTGACATGAACTCACCTGTTCAGATCATATCAGTGTTAGAACCTCACCTGTCACATGATCAGTGACATGAACTCACCTGTTCAGATCATATCAGCGACAGAACCTCACCTGTCACATGATCAGTGACATGAACTCACCTGTTCAGATCATATCAGCGACAGAACCTCACCTGTCACATGATCAGTGACATGAACTCACCTGTTCAGATCATATCAGCGACAGAACCTCACCTGTCACATGATCAGTGACATGAACTCACCTGTTCAGATCCAATCGCGAAGAACCTCACCTGTCACATGATCAGTGACATGAACTCACCTGTTCAGATCCTATCAGCGACAGAACCTCACCTGTCACATGATCAGTGACATGAACTCACCAGTTCAGATCCTATCAGTGACAGAACCTCACCTGTCACATGATCAGTGACATGAACTCACCTGTTCAGATCCTATCAGTGTTAGAACCTCACCTGTCACATGATCAGTGACATGAACTCACCTGTTCAGATCATATCAGCGACAGAACCTCACCTGTCACATGATCAGTGACATGAACTCACCTGTTCAGATCATATCAGCGACAGAACCTCACCTGTCACATGATCAGTGACATGAACTCACCTGTTCAGATCCTATCAGCGACAGAACCTCACCTGTCACATGATCAGTGACATGAACTCACCTGTTCAGATCCTATCAGTGACAGAACCTCACCTGTCACATGATCAGTGACATGAACTCACCTGTTCAGATCCTATCAGCGACAGAACCTCACCTGTCACATGATCAGTGACATGAACTCACCTGTTCAGATCCTATCAGTGTTAGAACCTCACCTGTCACATGATCAGTGACATGAACTCACCTGTTCAGATCATATCAGTGTTAGAACCTCACCTGTCACATGATCAGTGACATGAACTCACCTGTTCAGATCCTATCAGTGACAGAACCTCACCTGTTACAGAAACTGTTGAGTTTTGCAAACAGTGACTTTGAGTCGATAACAATCAGAGAAACCGTGTAAAGTCAGAGAATTATTGACACAAAGTACATGATTTGACTTTTGTTCAACAATTTGTTCCACGTTTAAGACAAACATAGAAGAATCTTCGTTGTTTCTTGTTTCTCCAGAACTTTCTGATCATTTATTGATCTGGACGTCAATCATTATTGACAGGAAGTCACTTTGACTTTTGAGAAAATACTTCAAACATTCAGTTCTGACGGACAGAGATTCATAAAGAGAAGAAGAAGAAAAATAACAAAAAAGTAACTTGTCTTCCTGACTGTAGGAGAAAGTACTGTATGCTGGACTGAAGTATTTTGTGGCCCCTGATTGAGTAACATGGACTTATGAAAGTACGAGTATTGACGACCACAGGACGAAACATCCTTAAAAAATACCAGACCAAAGTTAAGAGTTTAACTTGTTAAATTAGTTAAATAAGTACTGACAAAATAAATTTGTAAAAGAAATACTCACAAAATACTCAACAAAAGAGTAGATTTAACTTGTTAAATTTGTTAAATAAATACTCAACAAAAGTGTAGAAGTTAATTTGTAAAATGTGTTAAATTTGTTAAATAAATACTCACAAAATACTTAACAAAAGAGTAGAATTAAACTTGTAAAATTTGTAGAAGAAATACTCACAAATACTCATAAAAGTGTAGAAGTTAACTTGTAAAATGTTTTAAATTAGTAAAATGAATACTCCCAAAATACTTCACATAAAAGTAGAATTTAACTTGTAAAATTTGTAAAAGAAATACTCCCAAAATACTCAACAAAAGTGTAGAAGTTCACTTGTTAAAGTTGTAAAAGAAATACTTACAAAAATACCCGACAAAAGTGAAGAAGTTAACTTATAAAATGTGTTAAATTTGTACAAGAAGTACTTGTAATGAACTCTGACCTCTTTGACAAGTCGTGGAAACTGCTTCTACAAAAATATATATTATTTAAACACGATTGGATCAATATTACTAGAAACAACCACAGAGATGTTTTAGATAAACCAGATCTACATTAATTCAACATCCTGTTTACAATTGTATTTCCTGTCCCAGACTTTTTAATTCATCTTGACTTTAAATGTGTTCAAATAATTTCATCAAATGTGATTCTTACGTATAGAATCTACAGGTTTGATCTATAAAGAGTAAAATAAACTTCTGTCTGTTTCCACTTGACTTTCTCGTACAGTTGTTCACAGAAGAATCAATTGTTATTTTTTAACCCTCCCGGTCAAGGTCACCAAAGGCCTGAAAACCAATGTGTTTGTGGTATCCCTTTCGGGTCTCTGGCTCAAGGTCAACAACCTCCACCACTGCATATGTATTTCTGGCCAGGGAGGTCAACACAAGGGATACCACAAGAGTCTTAATCGGATGTTTTTATGGTTTAGCTCGCCTGTCGTTGTGATGTTAGCTTCAGTTAACGAGCTAACGTTTTAGCTAACCTGCCGACAAGTGAAAGAACTTCTCTCGTGAACTTTAACTGTTATAAAGTTCTCTCCTTCAGGAGGAACCTTCGCTAAACTATAGTTTAGAATCAGGACTTTGTAGATCATGAAACAATTATTCTCAAAACTGAATCCTTGTTTCCATAGGTTAGCCCGCACTGGTTAATACTAGCGAGCATTTTCGCTAACATGCCGACAAGTGAAAAAGAACTTCTCTCGTGAACTTTAACTGTGACTAAAGTTCTCTCCCTCCAGGAGGAACCTTTGCTAAACTATAGTTCAGGACTTTGTAGATCATGAAACAATTATTCTCAAAACTAAATCCTTAACCCGTTGATGTTTTGTTTCCATAGCTTAGCTCACACTGGCTAATACTAGCTAGCATTTTGGCTAACCTGCCGACAAGTTTAAGAACTTCTCTGGTGAACTTTAACTGTGACTAAAGTTCTCTCCATCAGGAGGAACCTTGAGTAAACGTCATTGAAGCAAAAGAGAAAAACAAGACTGTAGTTTCTATGTTTACCTGTAGATCCAGATGCTAGTACCGGCTATAACTAGCCAATAAGCTAACATGTGAAGAAGTGAAGGGACTTTCATGGTGAACTTTAACTCTGATTAAAGTTCTCTCCCTCCAGGAGGAACCTTTGCTAAAATATAGTTCAGGACTTTGTAGATCATGAAACAATTATTCTCAAAACTAAATCCTTAACCTGAAGATTTTTAGTTTCCACAGCTTAGCTCACACTGGCTAACATTAGCCAGCATTTTAGCTAACGTGCGGAAAGTTTGACAACTTCCAAAACATTCTTAATCGAATGTTTTCATGGTCTAGCTCGCCTTTCGTTGTGATGCTAGCTTCAGTTAACTAGCTAACGTTTTAGTTAACCTGCCGACAAGTGAAAGAACTTCTCTCGTGAACTTTAACTGAACTAAAGTTCTCTCCTTCAGGACGAACCTCGACGTCATTGAAACGAAAGAGAAAAACAAGACTGTAGTTTCTATGTTTACCTGTAGATCCAGATGCTAGCACTGGCTATAGCTAGCTAACAAGCTAACACTTTCATGGTGAACTTTAACTACAGTTCTCTCCTCCAGGACGAAGCTCACGTCCATGTGGGACCAGAGTCTCCAGAAGACGAGGCGAGCGATCGGGGCCGAGGGGCCACAGCAGGGCAAGGCAGGGAAGCCTGAGTGGGCACAGCTTGTAGCTCATAGTCATTATTGCTACTCTAGTGGCTCAGAAGAAAAGGTTCTGGTCCCGCCACATGGCCACTCTGCCACGCATGCCCCGCTGCAACACACACTCACACACACACACACACACACACACACACACACACACACACACACACACACTCACACTCACACACACTCACACACACACACACACACACACACACACACACACACACACACACACACACACACACACACACACACACACACACACACACACACACACACACACACACACACACACACACACACACACACACACACACACTCACACACACACACACACACACACACACACACACACACACACACACACACACACACACACACACACTCACACACACACTTACACACTTACACACACACTCACACACACACACACTCACACACACACTCACACACACACTCACACACACACACTCGCTCTCTCACACACACACACACACACACTCACACACTCACACACACACACACACTCACACACACACACACTCACACTCACACACACACACACTCACACACTCACACACTCACACACTCACACACACACACACACACACACACACACTCACACACTCACACACACACACACACACACACACACACACTCACACACACACACACACACACACACACACACACACACACACACACACACACACACACTCACACACACACACTCGCTCTCTCACACACACACACTCACACACTCACACACTCACACACTCACACACTCACACACACACACACTCACATTCACACTCACACTCACACACTCACACACTCACACACACACCCACACACACACACAGGTGGGCCTGGTACCGCCTGGCAGCACCACTCTCTGCACTCCTGTGGTCCAGTGTCAGGATTCAAGCGAGGTTGCCTGACAGAGAAGAAGGCCGGCGAGTTCAGAGGTTAAACCATGGTGGGGGGGCTGGTGCTCCTTCCTCTTATCTCCCCACTGACCATTCTTTGCATCCCCTCCTCCACCTCCTCCACCTCCTGCACCTCCTCCTCCTCCTGCACCCCTGCGCCCTCTTTTGTGGCGGCTGCACCTGCAGCCCTTGAGTCTGAGCAATAAAGCTGAAGGATTTGTGGACTGGAGGTCGAGGAGAAGCGGAGAAGCGGGGGAATCATGGGCCGGGAAGTACAAAAGCAACAGGTTCAGTCGCCGCTTGTTTGTTGTGGAGCGACGGCGAGTTCGCGGCGCGACGCTCACGTCTAATGCTCTCTGACACCAGAGGAGTGAGTTTAAGCAGATTTGGGTCCAGATTTACTCCCTGTTTGGGTTCGTGTCGCCAGGAATCAGTTTGATCCGAATCATGATCAGAACCAGCGGCTCCAGGAGAACGAGTTCAAGCGTCAAACTAGTGATGTGTAGCTCAACTGAAACTATAATCCAACAATTTTAACTATAATCCAACAATTTTAACTATAATCAAACCATTTTAACTATAATCAAACCATTTTAACTATAATCAAACCATTTTAACTATAATCAAACCATTTTAACTATAATCCAACAATTTTAACTATAATCAAACCATTTTAACTATAATCAAACCATTTCAACTATAATCAAACAATTTTAACTATAATCAAACCATTTTAACTATAATCAAACCATTTTCAACTATAATCAAACAATTTTCAACTATAATCCAACAATTTTCAACTATAATCCAACAATTTTCAACTATAATCAAACAATTTTCAACTATAATCAAACAATTTTCAACTATAATCAAACAATTTTCAACTATAATCAAACAATTTTCAACTTTAATCAAACAATTTTCAACTATAATCAAACGATTTTCAACTATAATCAAACAATTTTCAACTATAATCAAACAATTTTCAACTATAATCAAACAATTTTCAACTATAATCCAACAATTTTCAACTATAATCCAACAATTTTCAACTATAATCAAACAATTTTCAACTATAATCAAACAATTTTCAACTATAATCAAACAATTTTCAACTATAATCAAACAATTTTCA
>JACEEU010000687.1:24119499-24214499 GCA_016630915.1 Callionymus lyra
CTCATCAAAGCTGTCGTTTAACAAACATTCTTAGTGGTTTTATTTAGTTCTAACTGTGTATCAAACACTCCTGACTGTGTTTTCAAAACTACAAATATGAACCACGTATATTTGAAGTAACATCAAGTCCTTCAATAAAAGTTACATAATATACTGTATATTTTATAAATATATATGAATCGTGAATGTTTGCTTGAATGAAAGTGAAACGATCGAAAAAAAAAGAAAAAAAAGTTTGTATATTTTATCCCGGTTAATGGTTTTGTATATATTACTTTTTGTAACAGCTGTAAAACTTAAAATGTATCTGTAGTATCATCATGTGATTACGTTCATTCAATACTTGTTATTTTATATTAGGACAAGAAAGAATCAAAGTAACAAAGTAACAATACACTTGGATTAGCTTGTTGCTATCGCTAAAAGTGCGACGACTATTCATAATAATATTATTATTACTTTAGTTGGTAAAAAAAATGACCTTTTATATAAAGTGTCTGTTTTACTACGACTTTAGTCATCTATGAAGCCTCACTGTCAGGTAGTATTACTACACGAGGCTTCACAGTATTACTCTGCGAGGCATTGTAGAATTACTTCTTAAATCTTCATTGTACAACTCCATGTAGCTTCGTAGTATTATTCAGCAAGGCTTCATAGTATTACTCTGCGAGGCTTTGTAGTATTACTTCCCAAATCTTCACAGTATAACTCCATGTGGCTTCGTAGTATTTTTCAGCAAGGCTTCATAGTATTACTCTTTATGGCTTTGTTGTATTTTTCTTTATTGCTTTGTAGTATTATCCATGGGGCTTTGTAGTATTACTTCTTATATCTTCATATAACTTCGCAGTATTACCTCGCAGTATTACCTCATGTAGCTTCGTAGTATTATTCTCCAAATAATCGAAGTATCAAAATGCATCAGTGTAAGAACGTTAGAGTGTTTTTCATGTATATTTCTGTCTATGATACTACAAACGTATCAGTATTACGTTCGTAATGACATTTGATGAAATACTTTTGTTTGTCTTCATTCTTGTCTTGTTTGTGTTTCCTTTGATACTTTATATCATGACAAGAAAAGCTGCTGCAGGCAAAGTAAACACTTGAATTATCTCGTCGTTAAAAGTACAACACAGAGTAATAATTACTCGTATCGCCGTCTGAGTGGAGACACTTGATAGTAATATCACTATGACTTGTGAGGCAACAAAAACACGCACAGAGTTGTTGGTTTTCACTGAAAAATGTGTGTATTTATAGAGATTGTGATCACGTCGGTGGGATGTATCGTCAGTGTTGGCAGCTGCGAGCCGTGACGTGTCGGCCATTATGTCCGCGGCGCTGGTCGGCTGGAAGCCTGCAGGAGTTCCAACTCTCTGATGAACACGTCAACGACTCCTCTTGAGTTCTCGCCAACTCTCTGGTCCCGGGATTCATCTTCAGATGTTCTGCAGGTCAGGTCTTAAAATTCCACGTAGTATATAATATATATTATTTTATTCACTATATTTACTTTATTCACTATATTTACTTTATTAACTATATTTACTTTATTTACTTTATTCACTATATTTACTTTATTAACTATATTTACTTTGTTCACTATATTTATTTTATTCACTATATTTACTTTATTCACTATATTTACTTTATTAACTATATTTACTTTATTTATTTTGTTCACTATATTTACTTTATTAACTATATTTACTTTATTTACTTTATTCACTATATTTACTTTATTAACTATATTTACTTTGTTCACTATATTTACTTTGTTCACTATATTTATTTTATTCACTATATTTACTTTATTCACTATATTTACTTTGTTCACTATATTTACTTTATTTACTTTGTTCACTATATTTACTTTATTCACTATATTTATTTTATTCACTATATTTACTTTATTCACTATATTTACTTTATTAACTATATTTACTTTGTTCACTATATTTACTTTATTCACTATATTTATTTTATTCACTATATTTACTTTATTCACTATATTTACTTTGTTCACTATATTTACTTTGTTCACTATATTTACTTTATTCAACTTTATTCACTATATTTACTTTATTCACTATATTCACTTTATTTACTTTATTCACTATATTTACTTTATTCACTATATTTACTTTATTCACTATATTCACTTTATTTACTTCATTCACTTTATTTACTTTATTTACTTATTACTTTATTTACTATATTTACTTTATTCACTATATTTTCTTTATTCACTATATTTACTTTATTCACTATATTTACTTTATTCACTATATTTACTTTAATCACTTTATATTATTTACTTTATTCACTATATTTACTTTATTCACTATATTTACTTTATTCACTATATTATTTTATTCACTATATTTACTTTATTCACTATATTTACTTTATTCACTATATTTACTTTATTAACTATATTTACTTTATTCACTATATTTACTTTATTCACTATATTTACTTTATTCACTATATTCACTTTATTTACTTCATTCACTATATTTACTTTATTCACTATATTTACTTTATTCACTATATTCACTTTATTCACTATATTTACTTTATTCACTATATTCACTATATTTACTTTATTCACTTTATTTACTTCATTCACTATATTTCATTTATTCACTATATTTACTTTATTCACTTTATTTACTTCATTCACTATATTTACTTTATTCACTATATTTACTTCATTCACTATATTTACTTTATTCACTATATTTACTTTATTCACTATATTTACTTTATTCACTATATTCACTTTATTCACTATATTCACTTTATTCTACAGTTTTATTCCTTCACTCTGCCTCCATGAGTCCAGGCTTCACTTGCAGGTGATTTTCTAACAAACTGATAAAGTTCTTCTGATCCAGATTTTAAACCCGACGACGTTAAAACAAAGTTTTTTTTCCCCAGAGATTCAGTGACGAGTGACGGCTGATGATTGACAGGTGGAGGGAGGCGAGCTCAGAGTTCTTCAAACCGACTCCTCTTGAGTTCTCGCCAACTCTCGCCCGGACTCTCTGGTCCCGGGATTAATTTTCAGACAGAAAATGTTCCGCAGGTCAGGTCTTAAAATTCCACGTAGGGATGTGTGCCGGGGGCGGCACGAGCGGAACACACATGTCGCCGGACCCCGGACCCCCGGACCCCTGGACCCCCGGACCCGACTGGCCCCGGTCCACCGGTTCTGACGTGGACTTTAACCAGGACTTCACTATCTGCAGGAAGTTTGTCTTTGTGCGGAGGGAGTTGATACTTGGTCGTTTTTTGGTCACATGGGGTGAGTTGCCGTCATCCTTTAACCCCCGCCTCCCCCCCTGTACCCCTTTTCCTCCCCCCTGTGCCCACTCCCTGGTGCACAGGCAGAATGCAGTGTCAGGAGGGCGAGCACTGAGCGCCCATTGTGTTTGCTAACCAAAGCGGAATGCCCGGGTGACAAAAGGGGGAGGAGTGGGCTCAGGGCACACAAAGCCAGGGGGAGGAGAAGGGTTGAGAAGGAGGGAAAGAAAGGGGGGCGATCTGCTGGGGGCTAAATAGACCCACTCAGCCCCAAAAACTCTAGGCACCCTAAAAAAAATCTCCCCTCAACCTCCCCCACCGCCTCCTCGCCCGGCCCAGGACGTTCGCTCACGTACGTGAGAGAAGAGAGTCCGGAGACTATTAGGAGTTTGTTCTGGTGCTGTGAGTCTGGCCCCCCAACACACCCCCCAGGGCCCATGACCCCCCGGGGTCCAAGACAGGATGTATTTGCCAACAACAGTCATGGCCACTGATCAGCGTCTCATAAGCCGCTCGTATCACGGCTTGTTTGCTTGACAGGGTGGGAATTATTTCACATTCTGTCACTCGTCTCAATGACCACAGAAGAAGGAGAGAAGATCCAGATTAGAACTAGAGGAGAATCAGAGGAGAAACAGAGGAGAATCAGAGGAGAATCAGAGGAGAATCAGAGGAGAATCAGAGGAGAATCAGAGGAGAATCAGAGGAGAATCAGAGAAGATCTAGGAAAGATCTAGAGAAGAACCAGAGAAGATCCAGAGAAGAACCAGAGAAGATCCAGATTAGAACCAGAGAAGATACAGAGAAGAACCAGAGAAGAACCAGGGAAGATCCAGAGTAGAACCAGTGAAGAACCAGAAAAGAACCAGAGAAGGAACCAGGGAAGATCCAGAGAAGAACCAGAGAAGGAACCAGGGAAGAACCAGAGAAGAACCAGAGAAGAACCAGAGAAGAACCAGAGAAGAACCAGAGAAAAACCAGAGAAGGAACCAGGGAAGATCCATAGAAGAACCAGAGAAGTTTCAGAGAAGATCCAGAGAAGAACCAGATAAGAACCAGAGAAGAACCAGAGAAGATCCAGAGATGAACCAGAGAAGAACCAGAGAAGAACCGGAGAAGATCCAGAGAAGATCCAGAGATGAACCAGAGAAGAACCAGAGAAGATCCAGAGATGAACCAGAGAAGAACCAGAGAAGAACCGGAGAAGATCCAGAGAAGAACCAGAGATGAACCAGAGAAGAACCAGAGAAGAACCAGAGATGAACCAGAGAAGAACCAGAGAAGAACCGGAGAAGATCCAGAGAAGAACCAGTGGAAGCATCAGAGATGAAAGTAGCTCATGGTTTGACTGACTTCATTAACCAGTGTGTACAGTATTTCTATGAGGTGCACTTGATTCTGGTAGTACTTACTTACTGATTTAAAACAAATACCTGTTCAAATGTTTTAGTACGACTTTAGTAAACTATGAAGCCTCACTGTGAGGTAGTATTACTACATGAGCTTGTATCTGAAACTAAATACCTTACCAAATGTTTTAGATAACTCATGTAGCTTTAGTATTAACTATAAAGCCTCATCAGCAAGGCTGTAGTATTACTACATGAGGCTTCGTAGTATTACTCTCCAAGGCTTTGTAGTATTTCTTCTTAAATCTTCATAGTATTACTTCATAGAGCTTTGCAGCATTACCTCATGTAGCTTCATTGTATTATTTCCCAAAGCTTTATAGTATTACCTCATGTAACTTCGTAGTATTACTCCACAAAGTTTGGTTGTGATAAAAGTTGTGCTGAGCATATTACTATTGTTTGTGTATAAATACCCCAACATTGCACTTGTTAACGATGCTAACGAAGTACAACAAGCGTCATATTCACTTATAATCATAGAAATATCATAGTATTTTACTTCTGTCATTGCAGTAGAAGTATTCGCTCAACTCTGAGTTTCCTGAAGATTCTACAAGAAAATCTATAGAAGGCGATTGTTGTGAAGGTCGAGCCAAAAGACAGAGAAGTTTAAAGTTTAATTTAAGATATTTTTATCATCTACACATTTTAATAAAATATTCTCCACATATATGAGTCATGTATCAAGTTTATTTTACTGTACTGATGTAATTTTGGTTTACAAAACATGTTTTAAGATCAAATTTACACAAAGAAATTTTTAATGAAAATTGTAATAAATACATGAAAAGACAAGTAAAGACTATAATTCTATAACTATATTCACTATATTTACTATATTTACTTCATTCACTATATTCACTTATATTTACTTTATTCACTATATTAACTATATTCACTTTTTACTATATTCACTATATTTACTTTATTCACTATATTAACTATATTCACTTTATTCACTATAGTCACTATATTTACTATATTTACTTTATTCACTATATTTACTTTATTCACTATATTATTTTATTCACTATATTTACTTTATTCACTATATTTATTTTTTTCACTATATTTACTATATTTACTTTATTCACTATATTCACATTATTCACTATATTAACTTTATTATTTATCTATATTTATTTTTTCACTTTATTTACTATATTTACTTTATTCACTATATTCACATTATTCACTATATTAACTTTATTCACTATATTTACTTAATTCACTATATTTACTTTATTCACTATATTAACTTTATTCACTATATTTACTTAATTCACTATATTTACTTTATTCACTATATTTACTTAATTCACTATATTTACTTTATTCACTATATTAACTTTATTCACTATATTTACTTAATTCACTATATTTACTTTATTCACTATATTTACTTTATTCACTATATTTACTTTATTCACTATATTCACTATATTGACTATATTTACTTTATTCACTTTATTCACTATATTTACTATATTCACTTTATTCACTATATTTACTTCATTCACTATATTTACTTCATTCACTATATTCACTATATTGACTAAATTTACTTTATTCACTATATTCACTATATTTACTTTATTCGCTATATTTATTTTATTCACTATATTTACTATATTCACTTTATTCACTATATTTACTTTATTCACTATATTTACTATATATTTACTTTATTCAATATAGTCACTATATTATTTTATTCACTATATTTACTATATATTTACTTTATTCAATATAGTCACTATATTATTTTATTCACTATATTTACTTTATTCACTATATTTACTTTATTCACTATATTTACTTTATTCACTATATTTATTTTATTCATTATATTTACTTTAATCACTTTATTCACTATATTTACTTTATTCACTATATTTACTATATATTTACTTTATTCAATATGTCACTATATTTATTTTATTCACTATATTTACTTTATTCACTATATTTACTTTATTCACTATATTTACTTTATTCACTATATTTACTTTATTCACTATATTCACTATATTTACTTTATTCACTATATTTACTTTATTCACTATATTCACTATATTTACTTTATTCACTATATTTACTTTATTCACTATATTTACTTTATTCACTATATTTACTTTATTCACTATATTTACTTTATTCCCTATATTCACTATATTTACTTTATTCACTATATTTACTTTATTCACTTCATTCACTATATTCACTTCATTCTACAGTTTTATTCTTTCACACTAACCTAACCATGACTCCGGGCCCCGGGGCTTCACTTGCAGGTGATTTTCTATCAAACTGATAAAGTTCTTCTGATCCAGGTTTTTAAACCTGACGACGTTAAAACGAAGATTCTCTGAGTGACAGTCGGATGATTGACAGGTGGAGTGAGGCGAGCTCAGGAGTTCTTCAAACCCTTGGAACAAATGATCGGAACAAACGCTGGAATACTTGTCATGTTCAATCAGTGATCTGTTGCCGAGGAGGTCAGAGTGGAAATGTAATCCCTCCATCTGCTGCATCTGACCCGTGATCTCCTCCCAGCTGGACGCGTCTGACTCACGGAGCAGCTGACGTCGACCCTGAAGCTCTACACCGAGTCTCAGATGAACTGAAGCTCAGATGAACTGAAGCTCTACACCGAGTCTCAGAGGAACTGAAGCTCAGATGAACTGAAGTCATAGAACTGAAGCTCTACACCGAGTCTCAGGTGAACTGAAGCTCAGATGAACTGAAGCTCTACACCGAGTCTCAGATGAACTGAAGCTCAGATGAACTGAAGCTCTACACCGAGTCTCAGATGAACTGAAGCTCAGGTGAACTGAAGCTCTACACCGAGTCTCAGGATGAACTGAAGCTCTACACCGAGTCTCAGGTGAACTGAAGCTCTACACCGAGTCTCAGGTGAACTGAAGCTCTACACAAGTCTCAGGTGAACTGAAGCTCTACACCGAGTCTCAGATGAACTGAAGCTCTACACTGAGTCTCAGATGAACTGAAGCTCTACACTGAGTCTCAGATGAACTGAAGCTCTACACCGAGTCTCAGATGAACTGAAGCTCAGATGAACTGAAGCTCTACACCGAGTCTCAGGTGAACTGAAGCTCTACACCGAGTCTCAGGTGAACTGAAGCTCTACATGAGTCTCAGATGAACTGAAGCTCTACACCGAGTCTCAGGTGAACTGAAGCTCTACATGAGTCTCAGGTGAACTGAAGCTCTACACCGAGTCTCAGAGTGAACTCTGAGTCTCAGGTGAACTGAAGCTCTACACCGAGTCTCAGGTGAACTGAAGCTCTACACCGAGTCTCAGGTGAACTGAAGCTCTACACCGAGTCTCAGGTGAACTGAAGCTCTACACCGAGTCTCAGATGAACTGAAGCTCTACATGAGTCTCAGATGAACTGAAGCTCTACACCGAGTCTCAGATGAACTGAAGCTCTACACCGAGTCTCAGATGAACTGAAGCTCTACACCGAGTCTCAGATGAACTGAAGCTCTACATGAGTCTCAGATGAACTGAAGCTCTACATGAGTCTCAGATGAACTGGAGCTCTACACCGAGTCTCAGATGAACTGAAGCTCTACACCGAGTCTCAGGTGAACTGAAGCTCTACACCGAGTCTCAGGTGAACTGAAGCTCTACACCGAGTCTCAGAGGAACTGAAGCTCTACACCGGCCCTGAAGCTCTAGAGTCTCAGGAATGTGAACTGAAGCCTCTAACAGCTCCGAGTCTCAGATGAACTGACCAAGCTCTCGCAGTCTCAGATGAACTGAAGCTCTACACCGAGTCACCGAGTCTCAGATGAACTGAAGCTCTACACCGAGTCTCAGATGAACTGAAGCTCTACACCGAGTCTCAGATGAACTGAAGCTCTACACCGAGTCTCAGATGAACTGAAGCTCTACACCGAGTCTCAGATGAACTGTAGTGCCAAGAATAATGCAAACAAACACAAGTGAATTTATACTTGTATCTGTGCGTCTGCAGCATTAACTGTGTCGGAATGAAAAGTTTGTTTTTGTTTGTTTGTTTGTGTTTGAATCAAAGACACCGAAACTGTTTGAATTTAAAGTTTGTTTTTTGTTTGTTTGTGTTTACATTCAAAAAACAAACTTTGTCCGAATTAAACGTTTGTTTTTGTTTGTTTGTGTTTGTTTGTGTTTACCTTCAAAAAAAACTGTGTCAAAGTTTGTCCGTTTTTTGTTTTTTTGTTTGTGTTTACATTCAAAAAAACATCAAACTTGTTTGTGAATAAAAGTTTGTTTGTTTGTTTGTTTGTGTTTACATTCAAAAACAAACTGTGTCCGAATTAAAAGTTTGTTTTTGTTTGTTTCTTTGTTTGTGTTTACATTCAAAAACATCAAACTGTGTCTGAATGAAATGTTTGTTTGTGTTTACATTACAAAACAATTTGAAATTTTTTTTTTTTTTTTTTTTTTTTGTTTGTTTGTGTTTACATTCAAAAGAACATCAAACCGTGTCTGAATGAAAAGTTTGTTTGTGTTTGTTTGTTTGTGTTTACATTCAAAAACAAACTGTGTTAGTGTTAATGAAAAGTTGTTTGTGTTTGTTTGTTCCCTGTGTCTGAATGAAAAGTTGTTTGTGTTTGTTTGTGTTTACATTACAAAACAAACTGTTTCTGTATGAAAAGTTCTTTTTTGTTTGTTTGTTTGTGTTTACATTCAAAAACAAACTGTGTCTAATTGAAAAGTTGTTTGTGTTTGTTTGTGTTTACATTCAAAAACATCAAACTCTGTCTGAATGAAAAGTTGTTTGTGTTTGTTTGTGTTTACATTCAAAAACATCAAAAACTGTTTGTTTGTGTTTGTTTGTTTGTGTTTACATTCAAAAACAAACTGTGTCTA
This sequence comes from Callionymus lyra, assembly GCA_016630915.1. Classification (NCBI taxonomy): domain Eukaryota; kingdom Metazoa; phylum Chordata; class Actinopteri; order Syngnathiformes; family Callionymidae; genus Callionymus; species Callionymus lyra. The sequence continues at coordinate 24,129,109 of JACEEU010000687.1, forward strand.
ATTGAAAAGTTGTTTGTGTTTGTTTGTTTGTGTTTACCTTCAAGAAACAAACTGTGTCTAATTGAAAAGTTGTTTTTGTTTGTTTGTGTTTACCTTCAAAAACATAAAACTGTGTCTGAATGAAAAGTTTGTTTGTGTTTGTTTGTTTGTTTGTGTTTACCTTCAAAAACATCAAACTGTGTCTGAATGAAAAGTTTGTTTGTGTTTGTTTGTGTTTACATTCAAAAACATCAAACTGTGTCTGAATGAAAAGTTTGTTTGTGTTTGTTTGTGTTTACATTCAAAAACAACAAACTGTGTCTGAATGAAAAGTTTGTTTGTGTTTGTTTGTGTTTACCTCCAAAAACCTCAAACTGTTGACGTGAGAAAACGTTTCCATAAACTTGAAGTATTTGAATCTCAAACTAATCCCTGACGTTTTAAAGCCTTCTCTGTAAAAACATGTGTTTGTGTGTATTTGTGTTAAAGTTGGAGTATATCCATGACAACACTGACATTTGTGCGTGTTATGCAAGCCCGTGTGATCCCTCAAAGACCCGTGACTTAGTATGTTTGTTTTTGCGTGTGTGTGTTCTGGCGCGGGGGTGACATGTGCGTGTTCTCACCTGCCTGCTCACCTGCCTGCTCACCTGCCTGCTCACCTGCCGCCAGCGATCCCAGCTCGACGCCTCGACTCCCACACACGACCTGCGGCAACGCTGCGGCCACTTAAACAACTACAACCCCAAATTAACTCTTAATACTATTTTCTCCGGCAGCAAGTAGCAGCACATCCTGACGCTCTCAGAAAAATTATGGATCAAAATACGTGTTTCTCTGGGAACTTGAAGGTCGTATGTTTTGATAGAAACAAACAATTCATGTTAGAGAACAAAAACTTATCAAAACAAATGAAATACCTGTATTTAAAAGCTCAAAATATCTGTGTTGGAAATTAAGTAAACAGTATTTTTTTTGTGTAACTGTTTAATTGTACAACAAGATAGTTTCAAAACAACAACAATTTTTAAAACTTATCTTCAAACACACTTTCACTTTTCTTGTTATGATAAATCCTTTATTTTAAATGATATTATGTTTTTAAATATTCAAAGTTCTTTAATTGTATTATAAGTTTATGTATTTATGTGTACTTCGTATTTACCGCTGCCAAGGAGCTTGATATGTGTGTGTGTGTGTGTGTGTGTGTGTGTGTGTGTGTGTGTGTGTGTGTGTGTGTGTGTGTGTGTGTGTGTGTGTGTGTGTGTGTGTGTGTGTGGTGTGTGTGTGTGTGTGTGTGTTTTTTTTTTTTAAGTAAGAATTGAATATAATGTTCAGGAAATTCAAAAGTCAAGAATAACCATCTGGATCCGTGAAGCTTTTGAAGAATTTGTCAGCTCATTTGCTCTCATGTGTTTCATTTTTTTCTTCTATTCACTTAATCACAATATGTATTGTTTTTGTGTTTAATAAATCAATGTTATTGACAAAATTACCATTTATTATTATATAAATACTAACAACAATAATGACACATAAACAAGTGCGTTTTAATTACTTTAATAAATCTGCTGATCGAAAATTGTTATTTTAAAATATTGATTTATAGATATCTAAAGGTATTATAATTAATAACACCGGTTTTTTGTTGTAAATTCTTTCTAAAGATATTGAAGGTAAGAAAGATAAAGGTCGTGCTAAAGGTCGTGCTAAAGGTCGTGCTAAAGGTCGTGCTAAAGGTTGTGCTAAAGGTCGTGCTAAAGGAAAAATGAGGTGAAGCTCAACAGAGACAAACCTTCTCAGGTTGTTATTATTTCAACTGCATCTAAAAATGTTTGTTAAACAACTTTTCTTTTCGTCTTCTGTGTTTTTACGTTGATGTTAAACGTCTCTAATTATTATTATATTATTATTATAATTATTCCACACATCATGGAAATCTTTGTCGTTATATATAATACATCATGTTACTCACCTGCTTAACCAAAGACAAAAAACACACAAAAAGAAGGAAATAAAGACAATTAGTTTGAACTGTGGAGGCTCGTAAAAGTCCGGTGAAAGGCTTGAGGCCCCGGGGCCGCACCAGAGGAAACGACTGCATGTATTCATGCTGTTTGGCTCCTGAGGGACAATGTTGCTCCACAAAGAAACTCATTTGGAGATAAAAAGAAAAACATTTTTAATTCAGTTTCTACAGGAAGAAAATCAACTCGACTGATGATATTTATCTATGATGACTTTAATGTCATTTAATTATGTATTTTCTTTATATATTATTTTCTTTATTTATGTATTTTCTTTATTTATGTATTTTCTTTATATATTATTTTATTTATTTATTTATTTATGTATTTTCTTTGTATATTATATATTTTCCTTCATTAACAACAAATAATTAGGTTTTCTAAGGAGAATGTTTTCCTTTTTTTAATTCAAATGTTTTACATTTTTTAATATAATTATTGGTTTAACATTCTGTTCATTCGTTTATAAGAGAATAAAATCTTAACGAAATCAATTATCTTTTTAGTTTTTTCAATTTCTCTTTGTAATCATTTGAATGTCAATAGTTGTTCAACAGGTTGTTATTTATGTGGACCTCGTGAGGTCAAAGTTCAAGTAAAACAAACCATTTAATCTTATTATTTATTTCCATTATTGATTACTGACTTTTATGCTTGTCTGAATATTATGAGAGGTTTTTGTTTTAGAGATTCTATGATTCGTGTCGAAAAGATCGGAGTGAATATAAAAAATAAATAAATAATAAACAACTGATCCGACAATATTTTATACCTGGACAATATTTTACTTTTGCATGTAATTAAGAATTGATCAATACTTCCAATAATTCCATTTAAATGTTTATATGTTTAAAAAGTACATATATACACATATATATATATATATATAATTATATATACTGTATTTTAGTAAAGTTTGATGCAAATGTCTTCATTGAAATACATGAAAATGAAGATTATTAAGTATTTCAGTGTCAAATATCAACTGATTTTTTTCAAAAGTCGAAACTTCAAACGTTTTTTAAGCATCATATTGTTTTGTTTTTTTAAATAAATAAATGCAATTATTTCTATATTCAAAGGTTGACATGTTTTTTCTCGTCCCGAATATTTAAATTAAAAAAATTCAGAGATACTCGATCGAACTTTCGGCAAATCGTGCGACGCAAACACGATGGAGTCGCTCTGTTGCTTTAGTCTGGTTTGGTTTATTATTATCATATTCATTTGAAAATGATAAAGATTAAATATAAATATATATATATTGTAAAAAAATATAAAACTTTTTGTGTCACCATCAAGTTTGAAAATATGTGATTTTTTAATGTAATCAATAGATTATTAGATATTATTAAATTCAATTATACAATAAAAACGAATTGAACCTTCAATAGAAAAAGAAATTCTTTAAAATACAATTAAATAAAAATAAATCAACATTTGAAATGTGAATTAAACCATTTGATGACGTCACTGATTCACTGTCATGTATTTATACTTTTTTAAAACACGTTGTTGAAGTTTTATTCGTCATGTTTGCAGCATCATTTGTTTGCGGCGAGAACGTTGAGTCGTCAATAGCGATGCTGTCGCCGACACTTTGTGTGACCCCAGGGGTCACTTTGAAGTGACCTCTGGCCCCTCGCGGTCCTTCCTCTTTTCCCTAAAATGATGAGCAGGCAGATCAAAGGGGACCCCCCCACCTCCCTCCCTCCGGACCCCCCCACCCCCGCCCTGAACCCCCTCTTCACCGCTGCACCTCGAACCTGTTCCCGCCACGTTTCCATATTCAGCTTCGGGGCGAGCACAAGTCAGTAGGAAGTTGTTTTGGTGTTTGTTGTTGCTGAAGTGCTGGGGGTCACGCGGGAGCCTCGGGGGCCACGCTCGGGGGCCACGTCGAAAAAAAAAAGAAAAAAAGCTGTCGGTGTGAGTCTCTATTATCCGCCCGGACTTTGTGTGTTGGGTTGTGTGCGTCTGCACGTGTGTGTGCGTCAGCGCATGTCAGGTGTGCGCCTCCATCAGTGCTGACCGAGCACGTCATTGTTCTGCAGCCGCCAATCAAGCGCCGCAATCACGGTCCAGGCCTCTCCTCATCAGTGGCCTGTGATTGGACGACTGGACTCTGTGGCCCCGGATTAGCATGGATTGTTTTTCCCTCGACACACAGAAGCTTGTTAGCGTTCAAACCTCAGACGACCTTCTTCTGCACGACTCTTTGAAGCCATGTTTCCTCCAGAGTCGAGAGATGAAGTTCATCATGAGATCAATCACATGTTGAAACTTTCTTTATGGAACATTTTTCAACAGTTGACTTGTGTGGAAATTTGAGTGGAAATTTTCACACATTTAATATTCTAACTTCAATAATTCAAAAATAAATGTTCTACAGTCAATACAATATCTTTTAAATTCAATATATAAATGTTGTTATAATAGAGGCATAAATATTACCCTCAGAACTCTTTTGGTATTTTTGACACTTTTATACCAACATTTTATGTTGAATTTGAAAACTACAAATTAGAAAACGTTGAATTTAAAACTGCTTCAAAAACACAACAGTTCAATAAATGAAAAAAAAATGCAGATTTTAAATGTTTCTGAAGATAATAGACTTAAAAAAGAGATAAAGATAAAATTCCTGAAAGATGAAAAGTTGATATTTTTGAAGTGAAAAGTTGATGATTCACCTTCGCTCTATAAACATGATCTTGAACTTGAGTGACAGTTCAGACAAAATTCAAACATCACTCAGTTTCTACTCTCATGTCGACTAATGTTGATTATTCTCAGAGTAATCTCAACAAATGTTTGTTCATTTTAATGTAGCGACTGGAGCTCAGGTGTCTCTTTCCATCTTCGTCCAAAAAGACACTTAAAAACATCCAAATACCTTCAACCTCGACATGAGAAGAATTGATCAGAAAAAACTTGAAATAAGCTTTTAGTGGAAGCTGCTGATCCATCATCTTAAATCAGACACTATGACAGCAACTCATCCATCCATAGAGAAAAATCTCTAAACGTAGTAAAATGTTGTCAAAACATGATCTGGATCTTATAATCCATGTGTTTGTGTCGTTGACACTATTGTAACAGTTTATTTAGTGTCTAAACCAGAAGGATGTGTTTCTCCTGCAGTTCATACTAAACTCTGCAGCCAGAATTCTGAGCCACTCTAGTAGAAGAACTCACATTTCTCCTTCAAACTCTTCAGGCCGCTCTTGAAAACTCTTCAGCTGCCATTTCTTTCGGGTCATTTAAAACTCTGTTCTACTGGCCGCTCTAGTCATGGTAAGACCTCCCATCAGGGTTCTCCTCAAACCTTCACTGGCTGCCAGTTTCTTTCAGGATCATTTTAAAATTCTGGTTCTTACTTTCAGATCTATTCATGGTCAGACCTTCATCAGTGATCTGATCCAGACTTACACCCCAGCTCGGGATCTGAGGTCTGTGGATCAGAATCTACTGATGGTTCCTGAACTTCAGGACCAGAGGAGAGAAATCCTTCCAGACTGTTGCTCCTAAGCTTTGGAACCATCTCTGTGTTTGATGATCTACTGACTCCTTCAAGAAACATCTGTGTTTGATGATCTACTGACTCCTTCAAGAAACATCTGTGTTTGATGATCTACTGACTCCTTCAAGAAACATCTGTGTTTGATGATCTACTGACTCCTTCAAGAAACATCTGTGTTTGATGATCTACTGACTCCTTCAAGAAACATCTGTGTTTGATGATCTACTGACTCCTTCAAGAACCATCTCTGTGTTTGATGATCTACTGACTCCTTCAAGAAACATCTGTGTTTGATGATCTACTGACTCCTTCAAGAAACATCTGTGTTTGATGATCTACTGACTCCTTCAAGAAACATCTGTGTTTGATGATCTACTGACTCCTTCAAGAACCATCTGTGTTTGATGATCTACTGACTCCTTCAAGAAACATCTGTGTTTGATGATCTACTGACTCCTTCAAGAAACATCTGTGTTTGATGATCTACTGACTCCTTCAAGAAACATCTGTGTTTGATGATCTACTGACTCCTTCAAGAAACATCTTTGTTTGATGATCTACTGACTCCTTCAAGAAACATCTGTGTTTGATGATCTACTGACTCCTTCAAGAAACATCTGTGTTTGATGATCTACTGACTCCTTCAAGAAACATCTGTGTTTGATGATCTACTGACTCCTTCAAGGAACATCTGTGTTTGATGATCTAATGACTCCTTCAAGAAACATCTCAAGACACTTTTCTTTGAGCTTTTCCTTGATCCTCTGAGAGTATTTGTCTCAGTGTTATCTTGATCTTTTAAGTATATATTTTATTTAGTATTGTTTTTATTGTTAAAATTCTTTGTGACCCTGGTCTGGAAAGATCTTTCCTAATAACCATTACCTACTGACTGGAGAACCAGGTGAAAACACATGTGTGTTGAGGCAGAAACTTGCGCCCAGAAAACAACACAACACCCTAAAGATCACCGTGACTGTAAAGCCTGTTCTGTGCCTCACAGCTGTCACGTTACCACGGCGACCTGTAATTACACTTGGATCAGATTTACGTTTCACTCGTTCTCCTCCAACTTTACCACCGGATCCTTTGGAGATTCTTGTTCCAGGATTTCTAATGTTTTATCGTTGAAGATACTCTCAGTTGTTTTGTTTCGTCCGAATGTTTTGTTTGTGATTCATTTTATCATTTTTTTTATTTTATTTTATCTAAACTTTTTTCTTTGCTCAGTATATTTAGTAATAATCATGTAAGTGACTCGAGGGACGACTGAGTTAAACTAGTGGAAGATAATCCATGAATTAATTTGTCTATTTGTTTATCGTACGTGTTTTGACATAATCTCGTCTAAATCTTCAGATGATCACGAGAAAACGAGTCAAATAAATGATTAAATAAAGTTTAATTTGCTCTATTTTCTAATACTATTTTGCTAAATGTTGGTTTATGTGTGTTTTGAGGAACAACTGACTCACATCAACAGTAATAGTTCATATATTTAAACGACAGTGTTTTTTATGTATCGTAACAAAGATTCACAAGGATCACATTTAAATTTGTCGTAGCTCTACCTTGAATTAAATACTTTAATACGTACATAAATCAATTAATGTGTCAAGACTTTGTCATTCTGCCAATCAAAACAAAGGCATCAACGTCATTCATATCTCCTGCCAAGTGAAGCCTGATTGGCCGACAATACATCACATGGTCAGAGATTCGGAAAAGGTCATACCTTCAATTTTTAAATTTGATTTATTTAGTTATTCGATGGGCTGGAAAGCAAATGAATCCTATATATATATATATATATATATTATAAGATTTAACGTACTCAAGACAGATCTGTCCAGTTGTTCAAGGATGAAACAATATGATGATGAATAATAACAACAACAGAAGGTTCTTTGACACAATAGAATGAAAGACAAACATGTGACCCATTTTATCTTAACTTACACTCCAGTAAATAATGTTTTTCTCATTTATCTAATTATTTAGATTTCATTTAAATGTGTTTTATTATATCTCAATTTATTTTGTGTTGGTTTGTGATGCTTGTGTGTAGTGGGGTGTGTTGTGTTGTGCATGTGTGTGTCTGGTGTTGTTGAACTGATATCAATATGTTGGAACACGAGGCGGATCGAGAGAAATATTGACGGCAACAGATGAATAAACTTTAATTGAATCCGTTTGGAAGCGTATTATAGCAACAGATGTGGAAAGACATTTATTTAGGGTTTTAAGTTTTAAGAAAACTACAAAAATAAATACTGAATATATTCAAATCTTTGTGTCAGTTGTGTATATTTTACATTTTCTTGATTTAACATGTTATTAATTAAATTGTTTCCTTCATTCACAGCAGAAACAGACGAAACATAAACACATATTTGATCAAACAATAATCATATAATACTAATAATAATAATAGTAATAATAATAATAAACTATAACAATAAGAGAATAACAGGCAACACTTGTAGTTCTGGTTATTTAAAGAAGTTATATTTGATCAAACAATAATCATATAATACTAGTAATAATAGTAATAATAATAATAAACTATATCAATAAGAGAAACAACACTTGTAGTTCTGGTTATTTAAAGAAGTTCTATTTGATCAAACAGTAATCATATAATACTTATTATAATAGTAATAATAATAATAAACTATATCAATAAGAGAAACAACACTTGTAGTTCTGGTTATTTAAATAAGTTATATTTGATCATATAATAATCATATAATACTTATTATAATAGTAATAATAATAATAAACTATAACAATAAGAGAATAACAGGCAACACTTGTAGTTCTGGTTATTTAAAGAAGTTCTATTTGATCATATAATAATCATATAATACTAGTAATAATAATAATAATAATAATAATAAACTATAACAATAAGAGAATAACAGGCAACACTTGTAGTTCTGGTTATTTAAAGAAGTTCTATTTGATCATATAATAATCATATAATACTAATAATAATAATAATAATAATAATAATAATAATAATAATAAACTATAACAATAAGAGAATAACAGGCAACACTTGTAGTTCTGGTTATTTAAAGAAGTTCTATTTGATCAAACAATAATCATATAATAATAATAATAATAATAATAATAATAATAAACTATAACAATAAGAGAAACATAAGCAACACTTGTAGTTCTGGTTATTTAAAGAAGTTATATTTGATCAAACAATAATCATATAATAATAATAATAATAATAATAAACTATATCAATAAGAGAAACAACACTTGTAGTTCTGGTTATTCAAAGAATTTTATTCGATCTAGTCTCAGACTGGTCTCAGGTCCGACATCCACCGTCTCTCGTCCTCGCCGACCCCCCGCCGTTCTCTCCTCGGCGTCTGAATCTCGAATCCGAGCTTAACTCGGATCGTTTGTCTTAATGAGTCGCCGAGTCATGAGCTGATTGGATGCGACTCGGCGTACCTGCCTCCCACCTAGAGCAGTTTATGTAGTTGTCCTCTGTGTCTTTTGTTCGCTGAGTGGGGCCCCATTAGCCCGAGCACCTTGTCAACAGCAATCAGCCGCCGAGCAGTGAATGAGAAGGTGAGGCCCCCGGCCCCTCGCCGAGGCAGAGACCCCGGGATCCGTGGCGTCATTATGTTGATGACAGCCGTTTGGGATGTGATACCATGTCCACTTTCATGGCAAACTTCCAGGTTGTGTCCGGAACGTCCGTGCTTTGTGATGTGAAGTGGAGACTCTGTCGGAGCTTCTGGGAGTCGACGCCCGAGTTCTGGACCTCGTGGGATCCTGGTGACGTCACTGACCCCAGATCTGACGCTTGGAGAGAAACCTTGTCGTTGTTTGGCTCTCGAAGCTGCAGAAGATACTTTCAAATCTCGTCCTCAAACAGATCAAACATAAGAATATCTAACAAAATAACAAATAAAAAGGAAGTTTTAGTGGAAAATTCAATGCATGTAAAACATTTGAGTCGGTTCTGAATGATAAGATGGTCGTGTGTCAATCAATGTTGGTAGATTTGATAACAAAGTGACATCAGAAGAGGTTTGATATTTTCAGTTTATATCTTCAAAAACAAAACAGTAGCATTGAAATGTATTTTTTCTGAATCTTCAGAAAGAATAAACACATTTGCAATTAGTTTTTATTGTTCTTATTATGACAATTATAAACTCTATTACCCATAATCCTTTGTCCTACATACTAACCAAATACAGCAGAAAAAAACATAAGGTAAGGTAAGGTAAGGTAAAACTTTATTGATGTACATGAACATGTGTATGTTTTAAATTATACATCAAATCTGAATATTTAATAGTATCGACTGTATTTATTTAAAATTGATACCAAAACATTCAGCACCAGTGTTTGCACCTCCTTTGAGGCTGAACCTCAGATTGCATGTGATTAACTAAAATAAGATAAGATAAGATTACGTAAAACAAACAATTTCAACGAGAGAGTTTGAGTTTTTTCGGCACACAATTTAGTAGCTCATGAAGATATAAATATATACATTTTTACCTGGTAGAACACACTGTCTGATCGTCTACTTCTGTCTGATCGTCTACATCCGTCTGATCGTCTACATCCGTCTGATCGTCTACTTCTGTCTGATCGTCTAGATCCGTCTGATCGTCTACATCCGTCTGATCGTCTACTTCTCTCTGATCGTCTACATCCGTCTGATTGTCTACGTCCGTCTGATCGTCTACATCTGTCTGATCGTCTACTTCTGTCTGATCGTCTACGTCCGTCTGATCGTCTACATCTCTCTGATCGTCTACTTCTGTCTGATCGTCTACGTCCGTCTGATCGTCTACATCTGTCTGATCGTCTACTTCTGTCTGATCGTCTACGTCCGTCTGATCGTCTACATCTGTCTGATCGTCTACTTCTGTCTGATCGTCTACGTCCGTCTGATCGTCTACATCTGTCTGATCGTCTACTTCTGCAAGATCGTCTACTACGCCCGTCTGATCGCTTCTACATCTGTCTGATCGTCTACATCCGTCTGATCGTCTACATCTGTCTGATCGTCTACTTCTGTCTGATCGTCTACGTCCGTCTGATCGTCTACATCTGTCTGATCGTCTACATCCGTCTGATCGTCTACTTCTGTCTGATCGTATACTTCTGTCTGATCGTCCACATCCATCTGATCGTCTACATCCGTCTGATCGTCTACTTCTCTCTGATCGTATACTTCTGTCTGATCGTCCACATCCATCTGATCGTCTACATCCGTCTGATCATCTACTTCTCTCTGATCATCTACATTTGTCTGATCGTCTACGTCCGTCTGATCGTCTACATCCGTCTGATCGTCTAGATCCGTCTGATCGTCTACATCCGTCTGATCGTCTAGATCCGTCTGATCGTCTACATCCATCTTATCGTCTACTTCTCTCTGATCATCTACATCTGTCTGATCGTCTACGTCCTTCTGATCGTCTACATCCGTCTGATCGTCTAGATCCGTCTGATCGTCTACATCCATCTTATCGTCTACTTCTCTCTGATCATCTACATCTGTCTGATCGTCTACTTCTGTCTGATCGTCTACGTCCGTCTGATCGTCTACATCTGTCTGATCGTCTACGTCCGTCTGATCGTCTACATCCATCTTATCGTCTACTTCTCTCTGATCATCTACATCTGTCTGATCGTCTACGTTCGTCTGATCGTCTACATCTGTCTGATCGTCTACATCCGTCTGATCGTCTACTTCTGTCTGATCGCCTACTTCTGTCTGATCGTCTACGTCCGTCTGATCGTCTACATCCGTCTGATCGTCTACTTCCGTCTGATCGTCTACTTCTCTCTGATCGTATACTTCTGTCTGATCGTCCACATCCATCTGATCGTCTACATCCGTCTGATCATCTACTTCTCTCTGATCATCTACATTTGTCTGATCGTCTACGTCCGTCTGATCGTCTACATCCATCTTATCGTCTACTTCTCTCTGATCATCTACATTTGTCTGATCGTCTACGTCCGTCTGATCGTCTACATCCGTCTGATCGTCTAGATCCGTCTGATCGTCTACATCCATCTTATCGTCTACTTCTCTCTGATCATCTACATCTGTCTGATCGTCTACATCCGTCTGATCATCTACATCCGTCTGATCGTCTACATCTGTCTGATCGTCTACGTCCGTCTGATCGTCTACTTCTGTCTGATCGTCTACATCCGTCTGATCGTCTACATCCGTCTGATCGTCTACATCCGTCTGATCGTCTACGTCCGTCTGATCGTCTACTTCTGTCTGATCGTCTACATCTGTCTGATCGTCTACATCCGTCTGATCGTCTACATCCGTCTGATCGTCTACTTCTGTCTGATCGTCTACATCCGTCTGATCGTCTACTTCTGTCTGATCGTCTACATCTGTCTGATCGTCTACATCCGTCTGATCGTCTACTTCCGTCTGATCGTCTACTTCTGTCTGATCGTCTACATCCGTCTGATCGTCTACTTCTGTCTGATCGTCTACATCCGTCTGATCGTCTACTTCTGTCTGATCGTCTACATCTGTCTGATCGTCTACATCCGTCTGATCGTCTACATCCGTCTGATCGTTTACATCCGTCTGATCGTCTACTTCTGTCTGATCGTCTACATCTGTCTGATCGTCTACATCCGTCTGATCGTCTACTTCCGTCTGATCGTCTACATCCGTCTGAGCGTCTACTTCTGTCTGAGCGTCTACATCTGTCTGATGGTCTACATCTGTCTGATGGTCTACATCTGTCTGATCGTCTACTTCTGTCTGATCGTCTACTTCTGTCTGAACGTCTACATCTGTCTGATGGTCTACTTCCGTCTGATCGTCTACATCTGTCTGAGCGTCTACTTCTGTCTGAGCGTCTACATCTGTCTGATGGTCTACATCCGTCTGATCGTCTACATCCGTCTGATCGTCTACATCCGTCTGATCGTCTACTTCTGTCTGATCGTATACTTCTGTCTGATCGTCCACATCCATCTGATCGTCTACATCCGTCTGATCGTCTACTTCTCTCTGATCGTATACTTCTGTCTGATCGTCCACATCCATCTGATCGTCTACATCCGTCTGATCATCTACTTCTCTCTGATCATCTACATTTGTCTGATCGTCTACGTCCGTCTGATCGTCTACATCCGTCTGATCGTCTAGATCCGTCTGATCGTCTACATCCGTCTGATCGTCTAGATCCGTCTGATCGTCTACATCCATCTTATCGTCTACTTCTCTCTGATCATCTACATCTGTCTGATCGTCTACGTCCGTCTGATCGTCTACATCCGTCTGATCGTCTACATCCGTCTTATCGTCTACATCCATCTTATCGTCTACTTCTCTCTGATCATCTACACTCTGTCTGATCGTCTACTTCTGTCTGATCGTCTACGTCCGTCTGATCGTCTACATCTGTCTGATGCGTCTACGTCCGTCTGATCGTCTACATCCATCTTATCGTCTACTTCTCTCTGATCATCTACATCCGTCTGATCGTCTACGTTCGTCTGATCGTCTACATCTGTCTGATCGTCTACATCCGTCTGATCGTCTACTTCTGTCTGATCGCCTACTTCTGTCTGATCGTCTACGTCCGTCTGATCGGGGCTACATCCGTCTGATCCGTCTGATCGTCTACTTCCGTCTGATCGTCTACTTCTCTCTGATCGTATACTTCTGTCTGATCGTCCACATCCATCTGATCGTCTACATCCGTCTGATCATCTACTTCTCTGATCGTCTACATTCGTCTGATCGTCTCCGTCGCTCCGTCTGATCGTCTACATCCATCTTATCGTCGTACTTCTTTCTGATCATCTACATTTGTCTGATCGTCTACGTCCGTCTGATCGTCTACATCCGTCTGATCGTCTAGATCCGTCTGGTGTCTACATCCGTCTGATCGTCTACATCGTCTATCGTCTACTGTCTGATCGTCTACATCTGTCTGATCGTCTACATCCGTCTGATCGTCTACATCCGTCTAATCGTCTACTTCTGTCTGATCGTCTACATCCGTCTGATCGTCTACTTCTGTCTGATCGTCTACATCCGTCTGATCGTCTACATCCGTCTGATCGTCTACATCCGTCTGATCGTCTACATCCGTCTGATCGTCTACATCCGTCTGATCGTCTACATCTGTCTGATCGTCTACATCCGTCTGATCGTCTACATCCGTCTGATCGTCTACTTCTGTCTGATCGTCTACATCCGTCTGATCGTCTACTTCTGTCTGATCGTCTACTTCTGTCTGATCGTCTACATCCGTCTGATCGTCTACATCCGTCTAATCGTCTACTTCTCTCTGATCGTCTACATCTGTCTGATCGTCTACATCCTGTCTGATCGTCTACATCCGTCTGATCGTCTACTTCTGTCTGTGTTTGTTCTACTTCTGTCTGACGTCTACATCCGTCTGATCGTCTTCCGTCTGATCGTTTGCTGATCGTCATCGTCTGATCGTCTACTTCTGTCTGATCGTCTACTCCGGTCTGATCGTCTACTTCTGTCTGACGCTTCACATCTCGTCTGACGTCTACATCTCGTCTGAGCGTCTAGCTTCTGTCTGATGGTCTACATCCGTCTGATCGTCTACATCTGTCTGATCGTCTACATCCGTCTGATCGTCTACTTCCGTCTGATCGTCTACTTTCTGACGTCTGATCGTCTACATCCGTCTGATCGTCTACTTCCGTCTGATCGTCTACATCTGTCTGATGGTCTACATCTGTCTGATCGTCTACTTCCGTCTGATCGTCTACTTCTGTCTGAGGCGCTTTTGTCTGATCGTCTCTGTCTTGTCTTGCACTTCCGTCTGATCGTCTACTTCTGTCTGAGCGTCTACATTCTGTCTGAGGTCTAATCTGTCTGATGGTCTACATCCGTTGAGCGTCCGTCTGATCGTTACTTCTTGATCTGTCTGAGCGTCTACAGTCTGACGTCTACATCCGTCTGATCGTCTACATCCGTCTGAGCGTCTACTTGTTCTGATCGTCTACATCTGTCTGATCGTCTACATCCGTCTGATCGTCTACATCCGTCTGATCGTACTTCTCTTTCGTCTGATCGTCTACATCCGTCTGATCGTCTACATCCGTCTGATCGTCTACATCCGTCTGATCGTCTACATCCGTCTGATCGTCTACATCCGTCTGATCGTCTACATCGCGATGATCGTTTGACATGCTGATCTCTGTCTGATCGTCTACATCCGTCTGATCGTCTACATCTGTCTGATCGTTTCCGTCTGATCGTCTACATCTGTCTGATCGTCTACATCGGTCTGATCGCCTACATCCGTCTCGGATCGTTCTACATCTGTCTGATCGTCTACATCCGTCTGATCGTCTACTTCCGTCTGGATGTCTACATCCGTGATCGTCTACATCCGTCTGATCGTCTACATCCGTCTGATCGTCTACATCTGTCTGATCGTCTACATCTGTCTGATCGTCTACATCTGTCTGATCGTCTACTTCCGTCTGATCGTCTACATCTGTCTGATCGTCTACTTCTGTCTGAGCGTCTACATCCGTCTGATCGTCTACATCCGTCTGATCGTCTACATCTGTCTGATCGTCTACTTCTGTCTGATCGCTACTGTCGTCTACATCTGTCTGATCGTCTACATCCGTCTGATCGTCTACATCCGTCTGATCGTCTACATCTGTCTGATCGTCTACATCCGTCTGATCGTCTACATCCGTCTGATCGTCTACATCCGTTCCCGGGGTCCGAAAATCGTTCTACATCCGTCTGATCGTCTACATCCGTCTGATCGTCTACATCCGTCTGATCGTCTACATCCGTCTGATCGTCTACATCCGTCTGATCGTCTACATCCGTCTGATCGTCTACTTCTGTCTGATCGTCTACATCTGTCTGATCGTCTACTTCTGTCTGATCGTCTACTTCTGTCTGATCGTCTACTTCTGTCTGATCGTCTACATCTGTCTGATCGTCTACTTCTGTCTGATCGTCTACATCCGTCTGATCGTCTACTCTGACTTCTACTGTCTGATGATCGTCTACATCCGTCTGATCGTCTACTTCTGTCTGATCGTCTACTTCTGTCTGATCTTCTACATCCGTCTGATCGTCTACATCCGTCTGATCGTCTACTTCTGTCTGATCGTCTACATCTGTCTGATCGTCTACTTCTGTCTGATCGTCTACTTCTGACTGATCGTCTACTTCTGTCTGATCGTCTACTTCTGTCTGATCGTCTACTTCTGTCTGATCGTCTACATCCGTCTGATCGCTCTACTTCTGCTCCGATCGTCTACTTCTGACTGATCGTCTACTTCTGTCTGATCGTCTACTTCTGTCTGATGGTCTCCATCCATACTTTGATTTGCTGGACCTGAGCTGTGATCAGGTTCTGTGTGGTTGGACAGGTGAGTTCCTCCGGCTGGTGTTGACCCGACATGTTGACGTGTGTTTGCTCGTGAGCAGGTTTACCTGTCGGGGGGGCGGGGGGTCCGCGGGGGGTCCGCGGGGTTGGATCTGGACCTCTGCTCCCAGGAAGCTCACGCTGCTCCAGAAACCCGAGCCGTGGTCCTGCGAAGACAATGAGGGGAACACGTGAGACCGCAGCACATGGAGGCTAAAGTTACCTGTTCGCTCTGCCTCACTTTGAACTTTTGGCCCTGAGAGCAAAACCTCCACACCCTCATGACTGTGTTGGTGCCGCAGTGAAGGCCCTCCTTCTCCTGTGGGTTCGTCCTCCAGAACCTTTACACCAGTTCATGCTGCGACACTTGATCGGTGTCTTTATTCAAACGTTCAACATCTCAAACCTGGAAACTCTCACTTTTTTATTGAAATGTTTTCGTTTTTTTTATTATAAATAATCAAAAATGTAATATTTTCTAAATAAATGAAATGTTTTTTTTAGTTTGATCTTATATTTCAATCATTCAAAAACACGTCGACGACACATTGAGGTCAAAAGTATCGTTGGAGGCAGAAGATCATGTGACGACATAAGAACACGATCAAGCAGCTCGTGCTCTGTTGGTCATGTCTGGTGACACTATTATACACTTTATATTGAATTTAAAAGAATATGAATTAAAAAACATTGACTTTAGATCATTTATTTTTAAACTATTGGAATAAAAATATCTAACTCTGTGTGCTAAAAAACAACTTTTTTTATTTTATTTATTTATTTCGCATTGAATTTGAATTTAAAACAATCTATTTTTACTATTAACTATTTGAAAATACATTCAACGTTTCAATTAAAAATGAATTAATGAAAGTGTTTTATTTAAATGTTATGTTTGAAAAAAACAACAACTGTTGAAACAGAATTTGAATTATGATATAATAATAATATTATAATAATAATAATAATATTATTAATAATATTATTATTATTATTATTATATCATAATTCAATTGTTCAAAATAAAATAAAAAGTTAACCTTTAAAAACTATATATAAGGAATTTATTTTCAATAATAACAAATTCAACATTTTAATATACAAATGATTGAATTCAATTATTTGAAAAATTGATGCTTAAAAACAATCAATTCATCTAAAAGAAATTCCTTTTTTAAATTAAACCAATGAAAAAGAAAAAAAAAAGAATATTCAATTTAAAATCAATGAACTTTTCTTACATACAAATTGTTTATTTCAATTGTTTTTAATAATGCATCCTTTTAAAAACATAGAAACAACTGAAAGTTTCAACAAACAAACGAGGTTTTCTTCCCGATCCTGCGTCTGTTTTGACAAACGAGGTCTTGAGTGAACGACTCACTCGCAGGATTCCTCTGCTGTTTCTTGTGCGTGTTTGTGTGTTTGCTGTCTGACTCCGCAGACAAAAGGCCGGCTGTGCCGCCGCCATCAGATCCTCATCCATCCACAGGTGAACTCTTTCCACCGGCCCGACCTGACTTTCAAGTCTCCCACCCACACCTATTGGACCGTGGTCCTCACCTGTGCAAATATGAGATGCGAGCGAGTGAGGAACACGCTGAAATGGAAAAGATATCCTTTGGTTACAGGGTGGGGTCAGAACAGAACACAGCTGAGCAAACCTCCGCACTTTTCTCTCTCTTCATCTATTCTCTCGCTTTCTCTCTCTCCCTCTCTCGCTGCCAAAGAACTCAGGAAATCTTTTATGACTCGTGAATGGAAGGTTTTCCTTTGAGGTTCCCGGGTTGATACACTCTCTAATATCACTTTTGTGCGGCGCTCACGACGAGGAGTGATCGAGCGCCTCGGGGGACACGTCTTCTGTCCTAGCATTAGTCGGATCTTCTGCAGGAAATCCTTTTATCTGGCGTGATCCGCGGCGCAGCGGCGGCGCGGCGTGGAAACGTTAGCCTGTCATCTGAGGCGGGCGCGGCGAGTGACGGGCGCAGCTGCAGGTAAACAAAGGTCGCACAACATCCCTGAGACGCTGAATCTTAGAACACAATCTTTTAATCGCGGCGAGGGAAGACCGTCTTTGATGCGAAGACGCAAACACGTTTTCGTGGACATTCCTGACATGCGTGACTGATGGAGTACAATGTGTTCGTCAGCGCGGATGTGCCTGGCTGAAGGGCGGCGTGGAACCTTCGCCTGCTCCTGCGACACAATCCAGAGTCCATCAGTTTACAAACACACCTGACAACACAAACACGACGCTTGGTGACAACTTGACAATGTCGTCGGTTTTCTTACAGAACGTCGTCGAAGAAGTTCTACTTCCTGTTGCTGAACAAAGATGGTTCCCGTGTGTCGCGTCAATCAACGTCCCCAGGTTTAATGTAACAATACGACCCACTTCAGTGTGACTCGTGTTTTCATTCTGGTTCAATTCTTGGACCTCGAGCAGATTTAAAGTTTAACGAGGCTTCGTAGTATTACTTCGAAGCTCATGACGACTGTACCTGGCGGTCACAGGAATACTCAGGTACTTCAACATGACTTTATTTTGTGTATATTTATCTCGACCTTTTAAGAGACAGTTTTCAACCCACGAGTCAAAACAATCATCTTTGAATTTTAACTTCCTGTTGATCAACAAGATGGTTCACAGGTGTCGCGTCAATCAACGTCCCTGAAACCTTATCTGATCGCTTACTTCACGTACCTTCTGATAAAAGATAAAAACTCTGTTTTTTTAACTATAATGAAACTTAGAAAACTTTCATTTTCTCAACCGACTTTAAGTATTAATATTTTTGTACTCACTGATCTCAGACTATTTTTACCTAGTACACTGAGATCAAAATCTTTCAAAATGTTTCAAGTGCAAAACTACTCTGTACCACGACACTCCACAGTATTACTTATTGATGCATGAAGTGCTGTAGTATTACTCCCTAAGCTTCATAGTATTACTCCACCAGGTTCAGTAGTATAACTCCACCAGGTTCAGTAGTATTACTCCACCAGGCTCAGTAGTATAACTTCACCAGGTTCAGTAGTATTACTCCCCACCAGGTTGTAGTTAACTCCACCAGGTTCAGTAGTATTACTCCACCAGGCTCAGTAGTATTACTCCACCAGGTTCAGTAGTATTACTCCACCAGGTTCAGTAGTATAACTTCACCAGGCTCAGTAGTATTACTCCACCAGGCTCAGTAGTATTACTCCACCAGGCCCAGTAGTATTACTCCACCAGGTCCAGTAGTATTACTCCACCAGGCTCAGTAGTATTACTCCACCAGGCTCAGTAGTATAACTTCACCAGGTTCAGTAGTATTACTCCACCAGGCTCAGTAGTATTACTCCACCAGGCTCAGTAGTATAACTTCACCAGGTTCAGTAGTATTACTCCACCAGGCTCAGTAGTATTACTCCACCAGGCTCAGTAGTATTACTCCACCAGGCTCAGTAGTATTACTCCACCAGGTTCAGTAGTATTACTCCACCAGGCTCAGTAGTATTACTCCACCAGGCTCAGTAGTATTACTCCACCAGGCTCAGTAGTATTACTCCACCAGGCTCAGTAGTATTACTCCACCAGGCTCAGTAGTATTACTCCACCAGGCTCAGTAGTATTACTACACCAGGTTCAGTAGTATTACTCCGCCAGGCTCAGTAGTATTACTCCACCAGGCTCAGTAGTATTCACAGCTCCACCAGGCTCAGTAGTATTACTCCACCAGGCTCAGTAGTATTACTCCACCAGGCTCAGTAGTATTACTCCACCAGGCTCAGTAGTATAACTTAACCAGGTTCAGTAGTATTACTCCACCAGGCTCAGTAGTATAACTCCACCAGGTTCAGTAGTATTACTCCACCAGGCTTCTGAGTACGATCACGTTTGCATAGTTACACATACTAATACACAATAGTTACTATGGTTCGACAATATATAATATTTGTGTTTTACTTGCAAAATGGCTCCTGTTAAGACATTTTAACACTTGTGTTAAAGGCCTTCGGGTCATCTTGACCCAGAGGTGATCTAAGAGTTAAAACACAGAAAAATACCTTCATCTGCAGGTTCTCGTCGTACAGATATTTGTGTTTGAATGTATTAAAACACATTTAGACAGAAATAATCGACACAGAAATGACATAAGTTTATTTTCGTGGCTCGATAACAAACCAAAGTCCAGAAGCGCAGATAAAAAACAAAGACTTTGATCTCGATCTTGAGTCTAAATCAAGTCGAAGTCTTTCACGCGAGGAGAGAAAACATTTGTAAACACTGACGTCACAGAACAAACACAACAGATTCTTATCTGCTGTGTTTGTTCGTCGTGTGGTCTTGAACTGAAATCATTGATTAGAAGACAAACATCAGTTCGACGAGATTCAAAGTCAGACGGAGATTATTTTAAAGTTAAATACGTTCGTGGATCACAGGTTAGGAAGAAAACAATACGATTACAAGATCAAATGTTACATAAATATAATAAAACATGCTCTTTTAGTAAACCAAATAAAAATATGTGTTGTTTTTTTTTTATTTCTTTACTTCTTCTGAATTATTGTTATTTTTTGTTATCATAATTTACTTAATTTGACTGGGTTTTTTTTGTTTTTTATTAAAGTTCAACCAAATTAAAAATAAGATGTAAACTTTTTACATTATGTTTTATGTATTTAAACAACTTTCTAAATGTTGAATTCCTTTTTTTAAAAAAAGAAATGTTTTAGTTTTTTATTCAACAATAATGTGAAAAAAGTGATATGATTAAAATTAACTATTAACTATTAACTATTAACTATTAACTATTAACTATGAACCAGTTTAAAGACAGAAACAATCAAAGCAGGATTTTCTCTCCAGTGACTCAGGTTTTGTCAGAGAAAAAAAACACTTTCAAAGATTTATTTTTGATTCATTTAATTCTTCACTTAATCCATAAAGACGTCAATAGTTCGAGCCTTGAACTGACATCCTTTCCAGAGTGTCCTTAACAAACCTGAAGAGGAAATCATCTTGAAAACGATTTGTTTGATTATTAACTTGTTGTTTATTTGCCGACTTTATAATGACACCTGTGGTCACGAGTGTCATCATCACAGCGTCAGTGACTCCATGTGTGTGTGTGTGTGTGTGTGTGTGTGTGTGTGTGTGTGTGTGTGTGTGTGTGTGTGTGTGTGTGTGTGTGTGTGTGTGTGTGTGTGTGTGTGTGTGTGTGTGTGTGTGTGTGTGTGTGTGTGTGTGTGTGTGTGTGTGTGTGTGTGTGTGTGTGTGTGGTGTGTGTGTGTGTGTGTGTGTGTGTGTGTGTGTGTGTGTGTGTGTGTGTGTGTGTGTAGCGTCTTGTACGTGTGTTTGTTTTCCCTTCAAACTTGTAAACGCATCAATTTTTCATCTGCATTTGATCCTCCGCCGGTGGACGAGCGCCAGCGATCTTGACTGGCGGTGAAGCGCAAGTCATGGTAACATGTCCTCCCTGGAGCCGGGCTTCGCTCGTGCAGGTCCAGGCCTGACAGACGTGCCAGACCTGCTGCCAAAGCCTCAGCCTCCACCTCTGCCTGCAGACATGGATGAAGACTCTCACAGCGGCACGCACGCACAACACACATCCACCGAACCTTTTTTGTTTCCACTTCCTCTTCACCGCCTTGACCTTCACCTGGATGACATCATCGCATTCCTCCGGTCAAGAAAACACGCGTGACGCCGTCAACACGAGGTCGTGTCGAGTCCGTCACGACTATTTTTAAGTGTCGCTCGCACTCCTACACACATTCTCCCAGACACACCCACGGCTCCTCCACATCCTCCGCAAATATGTTGTTCGACAAGGAGAATTTGTCACTTCACGTCAGCGCACCTGACGGCGGGTCCGGCCGACGCCCCCCTCACTCTAGAGCCCGACGCCCCCCTCACTCTAGAGCCTGACGCCCCCCTCACTCTAGAGCCCGACGCCCCCCTCACTCTAGAGCCTGACGCCCCCCTCACTCTAGAGCCCGACGCCCCCTCACTCTAGAGCCCGCCCCCTCACTCTAGAGCCCGCCCCCTCACTCTAGAGCCCGACGCCCTCACCTTTAGCGCCGGCCCCCTCCCCTCTCGCCCCGCCCCCCCCCTCTCCTAGAGCCCGACGCCCCCTCACTCTAGAGCCCGACGCCCCTCACTCAGGGGCGCCCCCCCAACTCTAGAGCCCGACGCCCCCTCACTCTAGAGCCCGACGCCCCCTGACGGGTCCCCCCCCCGGTCCACGAGCTGTCAATCCACCGGCGGCGCTGGTGTGAGACTGGAAACTAAACGATGATTCTCGTCAGTTAAATGAATTATTTTCTCAAGGTCGACATGAACAAACACAAACACATGTTTAAAGGCAACATTTCTATGTGTTTAAGTGATTTAGAGGAAACACTAAATATTATTGTTGTATTTTTTCCCTGGATTTTCTCTAAATATAATTACATTTTCTTTTATTATAATGTATTTCAAATGTTGAAAATATGAAGTAAAAAACAAAACGCAAATAATAATAATTAATAATAATAATACTTGTTATTGATAATGAAATGTTTAATTATATTTGGTAAAAAATGAACCTGAATTTTACACATAGGGTTTTATATTCAAATTATATTAATTAGAAAATACATTTTCTCTAAAGTCAATATTTTTTCATTCATAGTCTTTTCAATTCAATATAGATGTTGGTGTAACAGAGTCACCAGACCAGAGCAACAGAACACAGAACTACTGGATTGAATTTTAACCAAACATGTGAACACATGACTGTATGTAAATTATTTAATTTCGTGTTTTTAATAAAAACAACCTTCAAAAAACAAAACTATAATTTACTTTTTTTTAAATGCATAATAGAAACACCAAGATTTTAATGTTAAATGAATTCAATATTCTGACGACATTTTTTAAAATAATAATCTGCTCTGAATTCAAAAGCTTTTATTCACTTAAATTATATAATTATATAATTAAACGTATTACTTCTGCTTCGTACACGTTTGTTTGTAAAAGTCAACCACGACTCTGAGGTTTGACTCACGCTTGGATTTCTAATGGTTTTTCAAGCATGAATCAGGATTGAACTCCAGGCGACTCGAGCTGATTCACGTCTATAGAAAATCCAGTTTGTTTTTCGCTCTCCAGTGGATTTACCTTCGTCACAAAAACACGAAGGAAGATTTGAAAACGTTTATGTTTTTCTCTCGCACTCCTGACCTCAGATCGCAGGTCACTATTACAGAGGGTGACATAAACACTTCAGGTCAAAGGTCAAGGTCATGTGATTCCTGATGGATGCTAACAGTGTTAGCGAGTATTATTACAAAACTTTGAAATAAAGTCTTGACTATCAAGCATTTTATTCACGTTTGTATTTAGTGGAAATCTTTCAAATCACAAAAACTCATTTGAACTTTAGTAGCTGATAATAATAACAAAGAATATATAATTTAATGAACATTATAAGTGATATACGTTTGCACCGCAAATGAAGGGAATCACTTGATAATAACATTTTAAAAATATAGAATTAATGTATGAAAACTATTAAGAAATATTTTGAATATAAGAAATATGGCAAGAATTTACACAATATAAGAGAAATTCAAGTAGATTTGTGTGAAAAATAGTTATATATATATTAAGATATAAAGAATTGATTAAAAAATTGTATTACTGTAATTATGAAGATTTCTTTCCTTTCCTTCATTTATTGATGAATCAGGATCTTGAGGTTCTTTTGTATCCGAAACCAATTAAGTCGTTCATTTGTTACAGAACTTAAGAAGCTGTTCGTCCAAATAAAACAATGAAAACTAAATAATGATTTCTTTGTTCTCGAGTCATGTTTTTGTGTTTATACATGTTTGCGTGATTTAAATGTGTCAAAATATCTGATGAATGTCAAATAGTTTGACAAGAGAAAAGTTCAACAGCAGGACAAACTATGTTCTGAAGTGTTGTTTCAACAACGTTGATCCAGGATTTAACAGTGATTTACACTTTTATTTTCCATTTATCTTCTTTTTTATCTTTTAATTTGGATGCTCAGATGTTGTCTGTCATAAAACCTGTCAACAGTCACGTGTGTGATCCTCCCGAGGGAGAACCAGCAGGAATGGGGAGTGGCGGCGCAAATGTAAATATGTTGTAATATGTCAATAATTATCTGTCAATCCATACGAGTCATTACTCCGTTGTCACGGCGATATTTCTGGCGAGCGAGAGAATGCAGACGAACTCGCTCGCTCGGCACGTTTGTACCAGAAATACTCTCAGTGTCACTTGTGTCGCCCCACAATGCACTTGTGTGTCCCCACAATGCACTTGTGTCGCCCCACAATGCACTCCTGTCGCCCCACAATATACAGTAGCTCCGGACAAACCTCCAAATAATTGGAGAGAGTTTGAGCTTCTCGATTGTGGAGTCGACACACACAAGTGTTTGCTGTGAAGACAGTCGTAGCTTAAGTCTTAAGACCAGTGACTGGACTTTCTGTCCTCCATTTGTACACAAGCTGACATTCAAGCTCATTAAAGTCACGCCAAAGCAAATGAACAATCGCTGGGAAGGACACGTCGAGAACTTTTCTCAGAAGAAAGTCAAAGAAAATCTTGTTTGTATTTTGTTTTTCTGTCTTCTTGTGTTAAAAAAGTAGATTTTAAAGACATAAAGTGAGAAATAAGAAAATATATAACTTTATTATAACCAGGGCTGGAATAGAAAGGGACTCTAATAACATTTATTTGTTTATTTTATATGAATAACAAACATTTTGTCCACTTTTGTGGAGGAAAGAAAGTGAATCAGGAATCAGTGCTTGGATGGTTAAGTCTCCACATACTTGATGTACATAGAAAACTAGGTTTTATTCTTTATTTACAAACAAAAAACACCTTTTATTGTTTTTTCAACAACTTCTTTCAGAAGAGAATCTTGTTTTTGAACATTTTTTCTTTCTTCTTTTTAAAAAAAAGTAGATTTTAAAGACATAAAGTGAGTAAGAAGACAATATATAACTGTATTATAACCAGGGCTGGAATAGAAAGTGACTCTAATCTCATTTATTTATTTATTTCTTATAAAGAACAAGCATTTTGTCCACTTTTAGGGAGAAAAGAAAGTGAATCAGGAATCAGTGCTTGGATGTTCATGTCGCCACGTCCTTGATTTACATGAAAACTAGGTTTTATTCTTCATTTACAAACAAAAAACACCTTTTATTGTTATTTCAACAACTTCTTTCAGAAGAAAATCTTGTTTTTGAATTTTTGTTTCTTTCCTTGTTTTGCTTGAGAATTTAGAAAAAGTAGATTTTTAAGGCAAAAGTCATGATTTAAGATTTGTATTGTAACTAAAAGATGAAGTTATATCGCTCTCATCTTATTTATTTATAGTTTATTCTTTTTTAATTCAGACTCATGCGTCTCCTGCAACATAAAAAACAAAAATCCACTTTTTCTCAATTTCCCAAAAAAGGTTTGAAAGCGACGTGTCTTCAGGAACCAAATAGAAACAAAACAACAGTTTTGATCATGTTTCCATATTTTCGAAAAGTACTTTTTATTATTGTTCGAATGATTTTCTCCAATTTAAAGTAAAATCATCAACAAACATCCACTTTGTGCAAGAAAACCAGAACCCGACGATGAAATCACATGTTTGTCATGTTTCTATTCTATGCAAATTTCTTCTTTCAAAACAAAAATTGAGTTTTTTTGACACTTCAAAGAAAGAAAATAATGTTTTTCATGCTTTTGCTTAAAAGTTGAAGTGATCAAAAGTGAAAGTGAAACCCACTTCACTATAATGTCATTTATTTATATTTCATTTTCTTTATGATTCCGCGTCTGCTCCGGCAACATAACAAACATGGCGTCGACAAGAAGGAAACGAAAGATCAAATCAGAGTTTTGATGTTTGTCTTCTTTCTATATTCTTGATTTTAAAAAAAGGAATTTTTCTTCATTTCAAACCTTCATTCACTGGTTTACTTACAAAACTCTCGTATGTCGTGTCAAATTATGGAATAATTTGTTAAGACATGATGAAACTGGACAAACCCGTCTGTCGAGTTACAGCGTGTTTGTTTTTTAAGTATCTTGATCATTTTCACTTTTATTGGAGATGATTCAACAAACTGGTTTATTATTGTAAATAAATCAAATTTTCTCACAGAATATGGTGATTAGAAAACTTATGTAAGTTTATTTCACAATCATTCACTTTTAAACTGGAATAATCAACATGTTAAGAGTTACTTGTGTAACTGATTATTGACTTATAGACAATATATTAAGTAATAATCCAACATAAATCATTATGATCCAACCTTAATAAAATACTATTTTATTTTTCAAAAGTTATCACAAATGTTCATATACTTATAAATGTATTTATAAACTGAATGTGCGACTGTGAAGATCCAGAGCCTCCATCGTTGATGGTTAACATCTGTTTGTCAAAACTAACCTGCAGCTCTTCCCGGTGACGCCGACACGACTTAAATCAGTTCAATCTCCTTTAATTCCTGGTGACCTCATACATGCTGCCTCCTCTAATGTCGGCCTCAGGGATCCTCTGGAGGAACGTCTGTGACTCAAGGTTAGTTGAGGCCGATGACTGGAGCGCAGGTGTGGAACCACAGACCTCCGGAGGTTTGGATCGCGACCATGTGGCTTCAACCGAACCTGTCACCGCTCACTTTTAGCTCGGCTACATGCTAATGCTAGCACGGCCGCGCCGTCATCACCGAGAAACACCACAAATAAAACTTTGTCACGACTGTGATGTTTCAGGATAAATAAAGTATGATCTAATATTATCTTGTTTCCTAGTTTAACATATATTGTCATGTGACATATTAGTGTATTATTTACAAAATATATGTTTAAAAATAATCATTTGATTTCAAATAAACATCCCTAACATTAGCAAACCATTATTTCTTTAAATTACTTTTAATAATATATCTTGAACCAACCAATCGTTTACACATTTTAAAATTATATTATTCATTTTCATAATATTGCAAACTACATTTTTATATGTTATACCTTTTCTCTGCTGTTTTTTTTCTTGTGTGTTTTTCTTAAAATGTAATTGACCACAATTTAACAAACAGGTGATATCGAGGTTTATTTAAAAAATAAAAGAGTTCATTATAGGTTGTGTTTGAAACATGTGTGAAACTAATTTATTTAAAAACAATGAATTAAAATGAAGGAAACCTTAATTTAAAAATATATCAAATCTCTAAACATGCGAGAGAAAAAAACAGAGAATATTTAAAACAAAAGAGTTTCTTGTTGTGACTTTTTATTTGTTTTAATTTAACTTTCTTATTGTTATAATTTCAGAATCAAAACGTTCAAGACTAAATTTGTCAAATAATAAAGTAGCTGAGAATCCGTGTCAGAAGTTGTTCGTGATGATGAGATAAAATAAAATATAAATTAAATGAAACATAATAATATACTATTTTAAGTTAATTACACCATAATTAACCTTTGAAAATAGCAACTGGTATAATAACTGTTATAAATAAACGCTGTTTCTCACCAACGACTAATAGATAAGATAAGAAATTAATGAATAATCAAAATGTATTGTTTATAATTCGACCCTACAGTATCAAGACATATATATATATAATTATTATTATTATTGATCTTGTTGTTGTTGTTGTTGTTATTATAAATAATAATAATAATATCATTATCATTTTAAATGCTGTGATGATCAGGGTCACGATCTATTAAACTATGTCTGATTTGATTATTATCTGTTTTCTAATAATAACTTAAATGAAGTGAAACATTAATATAAAAGTTTATTATGATTAGTTTGTCTTTAATCCTTGTTTCTCTTCATCTTTCACTTGTTTCTCTTCATTATCTGAACGTAAACATTTCAAATCTCTGTTGCTTTTCAACACTTTTCGACCGGAGACGTCATTTAACTGAGCAGCTCCCACTAGTGGCGGCCCGCGGTACTGCCAGGAGCAAACGTTGAGAAGTTCATGGATGACATCACGTGGTTGTTGTGACAGAAGCGAGAACAAAACCTTCTTAAACCTTTAATCACTTCTTTCCTGCTCGTGACTCCGGAGCGAGTTCACGTCGTGGAAGTGAATCGTTGAACACTTTGCTCGTCATTGTGTCTCCGTGACGATGTTTACGATGATTGAGTGATTAACTGTAAAAAGATCCTCCTGCGGTTCCGACCGGAGCTCGTTCGGGTCCAGAAGATTGAGCGCGAGCGACGCGAGGAAGAGTTTTTTAAACGAAGGTAATTTGACATTCCTTTGTGCGTTTCACAATCGGCGTCTGAATGGAAAGTTGTGCGAGGCCTGTGTGCGACACTCGTGCCTCGCCCTCATGGCATCTGAAGACAAACATGCGAGAGAAAGTATCTTCACTGCCAACTTCAGCCTCACGTCGTGACGCAGAAAAGAAGCTTTTGTGACCGAGAGGCTCGTCTTCACTCCAACCTCTGGTTTGGTCCTTTTTTCACCAGAAGAATATCAAAGAAATCAACATTTTAAACTCAAATGTCACGTATTTAAAAACATATTTTCATATATTTTAAAGGTTTTTTGTGTCACAAACGTCATCCTTTCTGCTAGCATTAGCTTTAGCATTAGCATGTGCTAATGGGGTCGCGGGGGCAGCAGCTACAGCAGGTTCTAGAACATCAATGAAAAAAAATGTTGTTTTTTCGTAATGTTTCATATTTTATAAGAATAGTTTTGTATCATTTTTCTTTATGATACCATGGTCCAGGTTATTGACCTCTGACCTCTTTCCCTATAAAGCAAGGATCAAATAAACATGTTGAGGAGGAAGAACATTTAAATAATGGATTCATCTGATAAATATTAATATTATAAAAATCAATTTATTAGCCTGGATTAACATGTTTATGGTGTTTTTATGAGTAAATTAGTTCAAAGTTCATCTCAACAGTTTTACCAAAGTTTTGTTGTACTTCCTGGTTCACTACATTTTTGTAGTTATTTTATTAATAAGCTTATAATATTGTATCATGGGTGCTTTTAATCGTCAGATTGTTTATTGAAAACATAAAAACAACAAGCCTTTATAAAGATCAGATTCAAGTTCCTCTAAATAAACGTCTCGACTTCCTTATCAAGACATTTTCAACCTTTTTATTTTTAGAATAACTAGTGAAATATCTGTTAAATATCAATATATCCACCAGAATTATTGTTTCTATACTTTTTTTATCAGGTTTTACAACATTTTAGGATCGAGTTAATGAGGTTAATTAGTTATTTTACGGCAATAAAATATCTTAAACTGCAATATAGATGTTTTTAAAAATAGAAAAAAGTAGAAGTCAGAAGTAGAAACGGCTAAAGAGCAAAAGATGCTAACGACTGATTAGCACCTGAAGAAGAGCCGGTTGTACAAGTGGAGATTCTGGGAAGTGTAATTAGCTAATTTAAGGTTTAATAATAGAATAAATCAACTGTTTTAATTTGTTTAAATGGTGTTTCCTCGATCACAGATTTTCACTTTTCATGGTTTTAAATCTCTCAGATTATTGTTTGGTTTCTGGGACAATATTTCCGTTGTTTTTGTTTCTTACGTTCAATTCCGAGTCGTTTTTCGCGGCCGATGCTGTAACTCGACATCAAACGTCGTCCGACTTACGCCAGAAAACCTGCGAAGCGAAGCTTCATCAAACCTCACACGAGTTAATCCAGCGTCTGCTCTGAGGTTTAAACCCTGAAGGTGTGAACACAGATAGTGTGCGTCCTTCTCATTGTGTCGACGCCAGAGAAACACAAAAAAAGTGATTAAGAACATTTTCACAGGCTTTTTTTTCTTCTTCAAAACCCGATCCAAGTGGTTCTGGTTTGAATCTTGGGTTACGGATGCAGTTCCATTCGATTGTGCTAAAGGGGGACACGTCCAGGTAAGCGATCCGGGCGAGGGATCATATTAAAGTCATACACACACAATAATCCCACAGGACTTCCTGTCCAATCAGAAGCCACGCCCCGGCAGGTAACAGGAGAACACCTCCAGTCGGGTCAGATTGGGAAACAGAACCAGATTAGTTGAGACTAAACTGGTGTTTACTTTAAAAAAAAAACCCTCCCGAAGATTCTATCGCTGGATAATTTGAAGGAGCGGGTCGTCGGCCTCGAGCGCCTCACGGTTAATTACGCCCTGATGTAACGCGAGCGATAGCCATCTTTTGTGGGGTGTGTTATAAAGTGTCATCGTAATGCGAGAGCGCGGGGTTGTCGCCGGGGCCGGGGGGTGGAGAGCGAGCGCCGGGGGGGGATCGGGTCGTGTCACTGGGATCCGCAGTGTTGTGCGAGCGCCATACCTTTCAGCTTCATTAAACCAATTTCACGCCGAGGTGAGCTAAGAGAGGAAGCTGCGAGCGGCGGCGGCGGCAACAATGGCGCATTGAAGGGATGAGGCGAAAGTAAATTAGGTACCACTTCACAGACGGCAAATTAAAATCTGAAAGTTGGATCGGAAAAAGTTGAGGGGAGATGATTATGTCTTTATTGTGCCCCCCCTCCTCAATCTAGCAAAACCCTCACTTCCTTTCTCGCCCCCAACCCCCCCCCCCCACACACACACACACCCACACACACACACACCCCACACACACACCACCCCAAAAAAACAAGACAAAAAAATATCTTATTCTATTTTTTTAATATTTTTCTCCTTAAAAAGACCTCCACATAGAAAAAACTTTGGTCCTCTCTTTCTCCCCCCTTACTTTTGCGTTTCGTTTCCTTTTTCCCTTTTTTTCTCCATCATATAAATTGAACATTAATGGATTATTTCTCCGCCATCATTGACCTCGAGCCGCCATTCAGCGTCTTCGCCGGATCAGAGTGTTTGTCACTGAAGCGCACGTGACGAACACAATGGAACATTAAATAAAAACCCACCGGAGCACTCGGGGAGCGCAGACCTGCGCCAAGCAGCTCGTTTTTATGTCCGTACCTGCATTCGTTTTAATAACCAGAGACTTTTTTTTTAGCACTTGAAATACCTTTGATAGTCTTGATCTGAAGGAAGGACATCATGTGACCAGTGTTATCATTAATCATGTGACCAGTGTTATCATTAATCATGTGACCAGTGTTATCATTAATCATGTGACTAGTGTTATCATTAATCATGTGACCAGTGTTATCATTAATCATGTGACCAGTGTTATCATTAATCATGTGACCAGTGTTATCATTAATCATGTGACCAGTGTTATCATTAATCATGTGACCAGTGTTATCATTAATCATGTGACGCACAACCTGTAGAAACAAGAGTCATCGTGTTCGCCAAAGGGGATTTCCATAAGTTCCGGTACCAAAAAAGATTAAGATAAAATTTACCCCCCGGGGGGAAAATTTTTATTGAAAATTTTTTATTTTTTTTTTTTTTTTCTTTTCCTTATCCTTCCATTTTTCCCTAAATTTCTTTTTAATCCCCCCCCCTCCTTTTTTTTTTTTCCCCCCTTTTCTCCCCCCCCTCCCTTTTCCTTTTCCCTTTTTTTTTTTTTTTTTTTTTTTTTTTTTCGTCTCTTCGTCTCTTAGTCTCTTCCTCTTTTTTTTTTTTTCTCTTCCTCTTTTTCGTTTTTCGTCTCTTCTGTCTCTTCCTCTTTTCGTCTCTTCGTCTCTTTCGTCTCTTCGTCTCTTAGTCTCTTCCTCTTTTCGTCTTTTCGTCTCTTCGTCTCTTCCTCTTTTCGTCTCTTCGTCTCTTAGTCTCTTCCTCTCTTCCTCTCTTCCTCTTTTCGTCTTTTCGTCTCTTCGTCTCTTCGTCTTTTCGTCTCTTCGTCTCTTCCTCTTTTCGTCTCTTCGTCTCTTCGTCTCTTCCTCTTTTCGTCTCTTCCTCTCTTCCTCTTTTCGTCTTTTCGTCTCTTCGTCTCTTCCTCTTTTCGTCTCTTCCTCTCTCTTCTCTCTTCCTCTCTTCCTCTTGCCTTCGTCTCTTCCTTTTCTTCTCTTCGTCTCTTCGTCTCTTCCTCTTTTCGTCTCTTCCTCTCTTCCTCTTTTGGTCTTTTCGTCTCTTCGTCTCTTCCTCTGTTCGTCTCTTCGTCTCTTCATCTCTTCGTCTCTTCAGTGTAATCCAGTGTAACACAACAAAACAAGGACATCCAGTGTAACACAAGGACATGAGGACATCCAGTGTAACACAACAAAACAAGGACATCCAGTGTAACACAACAAAACAAGGACATCCAGTGTAACACAACAAAACAAGGACATCCAGTGTAACACAACAAAACAAGGACATCCAGTGTAACACAACAAAACAAGGACATCCAGTGTAACACAAGGACTCACACAATCATCAACTGAACTCAACGAGTCGACAGCAGCAAAATAACATTTGATATTCAACAATAATCATCATAATAGTCATCAGTCCAGACACACAAACAGACACTTCTTGTTAAGTTTACATACGTTTGTGCGATTGTTTGTCCTTTTTGACACGTTTCTTGCCGAGAGATTTCAACGTCGATGTCTTTGCTTTTTATTTTAAGACCTGTTCGCGTCAGAAGATGATTGTTGGAGAAACAAGACTCTCGACTCTCCATCACTGACTCACAACTGAAGGTTCAATGAAACAAAAACACACAACTGTGGATCCCGACAGTGGAGTTAACACAACTTTAAACCTTTCCTAGTCTGTAAAGTTCAAGTCGACTTCATCTGAAGAGTCAAATCAAATCTGAAGACACTTGAAGGTTCAAACTTCATGAGAGAAAAACAAACGATGATAATAAGCGACAGTGACGAGATAATGCTTCCTTTAAACCGGCAGAAACCTCAACCAGAACCCGACTCAGTGTGAATGATTGGAGCGACAGAGGAGAGACTCATATTCAGACTCAAATCTTTGCTGTGAGACTGAAAACTGTTGAAAACTGGAGTGAAATCAACTTGAAGCAGGAGAACAGATCGTTTCCTGCAGGTACGTCAGTTCAAGACGTCTCACGATCTGACGTAAATACTTCAAATAAACTTAAATACTACAAATAGTTCAGTATCTTCTCAACTAAGAGTAAAACAACTCGATACACATAATCATTTGAAAGGTATTTAAGTAAAGAAAGTCATTTATGGGGTTTTTAGCAGCAGATGCTTCTCAACTTTATTTTCTTAGTGGAAAAAACTGGTAGAAAGTTCAGAAATATAACTTTAATTTACAACATTAATAGTTTTATTAGTTATTTTATTATAGGTGTTATTAGTCGTTTCATTAACAGTTTTATTGTTTATTTCATTAAAAGTTATATTCTTTATTTGATTAATAGTTTAATTATTTATTTCATTAATAGTTTTTTTGTTTATTTCATTAACAGTTTTATTGTTTATTTCATTAATAGTTTTATTGTTTATTTCATTAATAGTTTTATTGTTTATTTCATTAATAGTTTTATTGTTTATTTCATTAATAATTTTATTTTTTCTTGTATTAATAATGTTGTTATTTATTCCGTTAATAATGTAGTTTTGTTTCCTGAGTTTCTGTGAAGATCCAGAGAAGTTTGTTTGTTATTATTATTATTATTTGTGTTTCTCTCAGAAAACGATACATTGATCACATCTTTGTGTTTCAAACTGACAGTGATGTTACAGTGATGTGGCCCTCAGAGGAGACATGGTTGATGTTACAGTGATGTGGCCCTCAGAGGAGACATGGTTGATGTTACAGTGATGTGGCCCTCAGAGGAGACATGGTTGATGTTACAGTGATGTGGCCCTCAGAGGAGACATGGTGGAGTGTACAGTGATGTGGCCCTCAGAGGAGACATGGTTGATGTTACAGTGATGTGGCCCTCAGAGGAGACATGGTTGATGTTACAGTGATGTGGCCCTCAGAGGAGACATGGTTGATGTTACAGTGATGTGGCCCTCAGAGGAGAACATGGTTGATGTTGTGATGTGGCCCCCAGAGGAAGACATGGTTGATGTTACAGTGATTGGCCCTCAGAGGAGAACATGGTTGATGTCAGACAGTGATGTGGCCCTCTCACAGGGAGAACATGTTGATGTTACAGTGATGTGGCCCTCAGAGGAGACATGGTTGATGTTACAGTGATGTGGCCCTCAGAGGAGAACATGGTTGATGTTACAGTGATGTGGCCCTCAGAGGAGAACATGGTTGATGTTACAGTGATGTGGCCCTCAGAGGAGAACATGGTTGATGTTACAGTGATGTGGCCCTCAGAGGAGAACATGGTTGATGTTACAGTGATGTGGCCCTACTTTATTTACAGTGAGGAGAACATGGTTGATGTTACAGTGATGTGGCCCTCAGAGGAGAACATGGTTGATGTTACAGTGATGTGGCCCTCAGAGGAGACATGGTTGATGTTACAGTGATGTGGCCCTCAGAGGAGAAAGGGGCATGGTTGATGTTACAGTGATGTGGCCCTCAGAGGAGAACATGGTTGATGTTACAGTGATGTGGCCCTCAGAGGAGAACATGGTTGATGTTACAGTGATGTGGCCTCAGAGGACATGGTTGATGTTACAGTGATGTGGCCCTCAGAGGAGAACATGGTTGATGTTACAGTGATGTGGCCCTCAGAGGAGAACATGGTTGATGTTACAGTGATGTGGCCCTCAGAGGAGAACATGGTTGATGTTACAGTGATGTGGCCCTCAGAGGAGAACTGGTCCTCACAGGAGAACATGGTTGATGTTACAGTGATGTGGCCCTCAGAGGAGAACATGGTTGATGTTACAGTGATGTGGCCCTCACAGGAGAACATGGTTGATGTTACAGTGATGTGGCCCTCACAGGAGAACATGGTTGATGTTACAGTGATGTGGCCCTCAGAGGAGAACATGGTTGATGTTACAGTGATGTGGCCCTCACAGGAGAACATGGTTGATGTTACAGTGATGTGGCCCTCACAGGAGAACATGGTTGATGTTACAGTGATGTGGCCCTCAGAGGAGAACATGGTTGATGTTACAGTGATGTGGCCCTCACAGGAGAACATGGTTGATGTTACAGTGATGTGGCCCTCACAGGAGAACATGGTTGATGTTACAGTGATGTGGCCCTCAGAGGAGAACATGGTTGATGTTCACAGTGATGTGGCCCTCAGGAGAGACATGGTTGATGTTACAGTGATGTGGCCCCTCACAGGAGAACATGGTTGACTGTTGAGTGATGTGGCCCTCAAAGGAGAACATGGTTGATGTTACAGTGATGTGGCCCTCACAGGAGAACATGGGATGTGATGTTACAGTGATGTGGCCCTCACAGGAGAACATGGTTGATGTTACAGTGATGTGGCCCTCAGAGGAGGAACATGGTTGATGTTACAGTGATGTGGCCCTCACAGGAGAACATGGTTGATGTTACAGTGATGTGGCCCTCAGAGGAGAACATGGTTGATGTTACAGTGATGTGGCCCTCACAGGAGAACATGGTTGATGTTACAGTGATGTGGCCCTCACAGGAGAACATGGTTGATGTTACAGTGATGTGGCCCTCAGAGGAGAACATGGTTGATGTTACAGTGATGTGGCCCACAGAGAACATGTTGGTTACACAGGAGAACATGGTTGATGTTACAGTGATGTGGCCCTCACAGGAGAACATGGTTGATGTTACAGTGATGTGGCCCTCACAGGAGAACATGGTTGATGTTACAGTGATGTGGCCCTCAGAGGAGAACATGGTTGATGTTACAGTGATGTGGCCCTCACAGGAGAACATGGTTGATGTTACAGTGATGTGGCCCTCACAGGAGAACATGGTTGATGTTACAGTGATGTGGCCCTCACAGGAGAACATGGTTGATGTTACAGTGATGTGGCCCTCACAGGAGAACATGGTTGATGTTACAGTGATGTGGCCCTCACAGGAGAACATGGTTGATGTTACAGTGATGTGGCCCTCACAGGAGAACATGGTTGATGTTACAGTGATGTGGCCCTCAGAGGAGAACATGGTTGATGTTACAGTGATGTGGCCCTCACAGGAGAACATGGTTGATGTTACAGTGATGTGGCCCTCAGAGGAGAACATGGTTGATGTTACAGTGATGGCCCTCACAGGAGACATGGTTGATGTTACAGTGATGTGGCCCTCAGAGGAGAACATGGTTGATGTTACAGTGATGTGGCCCTCAGAGGAGAACATGGTTGATGTTACAGTGATGTGGCCCTCACAGGAGAACATGGTTGATGTGACAGTGATGTGGCCCTCAGAGGAGACATGGTTGATGTTACAGTGATGTGGCCCTCAAAGGAGACATGGTTGATGTTACAGTGATGTGGCCCTCACAGGAGACATGGTTGATGTTACAGTGATGTGGCCCTCAGAGGAGACATGGTTGATGTTACAGTGATGTTACAGTGATGTGGCCCTCACAGGAGAACATGGTTGATGTTACAGTGATGTGGCCCTCACAGGAGACATGGTTGATGTTACAGTGATGTGGCCCTCACAGGAGAACATGGTTGATGTGACAGTGATGTGGCCCTCACAGGAGAACATGGTTGATGTTACAGTGATGTGGCCCTCACAGGAGAACATGGTTGATGTGACAGTGATGTGGCCCTCACAGGAGAACATGGTTGATGTTACAGTGATGTGGCCCTCACAGGAGACATGGTTGATGTTACAGTGATGTGGCCCTCACAGGAGAACATGGTTGATGTTACAGTGATGTGGCCCTCACAGGAGAACATGGTTGATGTTACAGTGATGTGGCCCTCACAGGAGACATGGTTGATGTTACAGTGATGTGGCCCTCACAGGAGACATGGTTGATGTTACAGTGATGTGGCCCTCAGAGGAGACATGGTTGATGTTACAGTGATGTGGCCCTCACAGGAGAACATGGTTGATGTTACAGTGATGTGGCCCTCAGAGGAGACATGGTTGATGTTACAGTGATGTGGCCCTCACAGGAGAACATGGTTGATGTTACAGTGATGTGGCCCTCACAGGAGAACATGGTTCGGGGGCCCCTGCTTGAACTGAAAGAACATGATTGATTGACAGCCTGGAGATTAAACAAATGTAATCCATGTGTACTGAATGCTGGGAAGAGTTCCAGTGATCCGTGAGCAGGTGAAGGAACCTGGAGGCTCTTCAAACACCGAGAATCAACACGGAATGTTCTCCACCTTCATCATACTTCACTTGTTTGTCTCCGTCAGCAAATATGTTCAGAGGTTAGTTTCCCATCTTGTCGCTGGTTCAGTTGGCAGACGGGATCACGTCGACCTAGTTAGCTGACATGAGCGACACTTAATGGCCCGATCTATTAACCCGCTGTTTGTTTGTTGCCATGGCGACGCCGTGACTCACCCCCGCCGTGACGTCGTTCGCCGTTTGTCATCGTCCTCGTAACGTTTGATCTCCGTCATCGACATAAATCTGATCAAATCACGGTCGGTTTTTCTCGTCCGACCAGAAACTCTTTAGCCTGAAGATATATTTGGTGGTAAAACTGTCACGATGACCTACAGTTACACAAGATACTAGTAATAAAAACTACTTATAGAAAAGTATTTCAAATGTTTAAACTTCACATTCTTTTATTTAATTTAGTTTTTTAAATGAATATTTTTTTAAAGATATAATTTGATTTTGTTAATCCATGAATTAAAATAGATTTTGTATTGGTTTAATAACTTTTAAATTATAGTCTTTTAAATCCAGTATAAAAATGTTAGTATAAAAGTGAGATCTTATCAGACTAATCCAGTCGAACACAGAGCCACTC
This sequence comes from Callionymus lyra, assembly GCA_016630915.1. Taxonomy (NCBI): domain Eukaryota; kingdom Metazoa; phylum Chordata; class Actinopteri; order Syngnathiformes; family Callionymidae; genus Callionymus; species Callionymus lyra. Next base: position 24,166,823 of record JACEEU010000687.1, read on the forward strand.
GCTTTTAAACCAAACAAAGTTAGTTACAATAATAATAACTAAAACATAATGAATGGAGTTGCTAATGTTGTCACGTGATCATCTGCCGGTCGCATGATTGGCTGAAAGTTTGATCGAGTAGTTCGGTGCTCTGTTGGTTTAGTCTGGAGACTCTATTGTACCAACATTTGAACATCGAATTTAATTGGCTTGGAATGAAAGAATATTGACTTTAGAAAATGTATTTTGAAATTATGAGTAAGAATATGAAACTTGATGTGAAATATAATTAAAAATATATATATATTGTTATGCAATTTTAAAAATAACGACAACTCATTCAATTAAATCATTCAAAAAAGTGCTTCAATGCCTATAAAAACCCAAATTTAAATTAAAAAACACATTAAATTCAGTCAATATTCTGACTGATATATTTCTATAGTTATTTTTGTCAAACAACATTATTTTGTCTGTGAAAATACTTGAATATTTCTGATTCTACAACTTCCTGTCACATCAAAATTGTGTTTTATTTCGTGTTTTTCAACATCTCGACACTGAAAAGCGAACGCTGAAGGTTTCCTCTGGTGTTCAGCCGAGTGGCTCTCGCTGCTGCTGGGGTAACGATGGGAGTCATGGGGACCCCACACAAAGGCCCGGCAGCAGTTTACTAGACCCTGTGCTGAGGCGGGCTTTACGAGAGCCAGACAGACGGATCCCCTTCACGCCATAAAGCTATCAAGGCTAGAACAAAGAGGGCAGGTGCTGGAGGCTGCATTCAAGGCTCACCTGCACCCAGCAGGGGGAGAGTCTGAGTCCAGCCGAGCCAAGAGGCCCTCCACGCTCGGGGTCCGCGGACGCCAGCCGCCCCGACGGACCTGGATCTGCCGCTAATCTGTCCACGCAGGCGTCAGAGACTGTTGCCATGGCGTCAATCAGAGCCGTGCAGCCAGTTTTGCGGTCCTTTGAATGACCCCTGTGAGGTCAACGTTATGAATCCACCGAACTGAAGGTGGTTTTGTTTTGATTCCTCTGGAAAAATTCCTTCCACGTGTTTGGGTTCGAGTCCCGCAGCAGAAACACATGAATGAGAGAAGAAATAAAATGAAATAAAACAAGTTATAAAGTGAAGTTCACGCCAGTTTAAATTACAATAACAATATTAAATATATAAAAATGAAAACTAATGTGTCCATCAACACTAATAAACTATGTTTATATTTCTCTCATTTACAAAATGCTGTCGTTCATAACTTTTGATTTCTCTGGAAAATGTCTTCCACTTGTTGGGTTCGAGTCCCGCACAGCAGCAGAAACAGATGAATAAGAAATAAATAAAATGAAATAAAACAAGTTATAAAGTGAAGTTCACACCAGTTTAAATTATAATGATATTAAATATTTTACAATGAAAACTAATGTGTCCATCAACACTAATAAACTATGTTCATATTTCTCTCATTTACAAAATAACTTCTAATCTCCAGAAATAAAACATTAAAATTAAATGGAAATATAACGTGTGTCTTTGTCCTGAAACTCATTTCACAAACACGTCCTCGTCGTTTATTGACGGGCGACCGCGGTGACGACGTCCTCAACAATGTATGTTCGTCCCAGACGGCGCCAGAGGATCGTCAGGTGTGGGTGTCGGTTCGGTTCCTCTCAGGCGACACGAGGGTGTGTTTCCATCGGGTCCGCAGCCAAGAACTGGTTCTGTATGTTATTGACTCTCGATCCTGATCAGAGTCGTCGCAACTTTTCTTCGACAGATGCATCATGAGGTCAGATCCCACTTGTCAGTGTCCTGGCTGCTGATTGGCTGATGTGACCCATGAGTTTGATCCTCCATCCTTGTCTATATTTCAAAGCTACAGAGAAGGACGCGAACACAACAGCATCGACAGCGTAAGAAAACATGTGATGGACGAGGAAGAAGAATTCCTGAAGTAGCTTCAGTTCACAGAGTTTGGATCATTCATGCAAAGAATGAGTCACAATGTTGTTGTTGTTGTTGAGTCACATGTTTGTCAGGAAGTGTTGCTGCTCTGTTAGCATTTAGCTTCTTTAGCAAGTCAACCTGGTATCTGGTACCTAGTATCAACTCTGGTGTCACAAAACATCAACTAGTATCAACTCTGGTGTCACAAAACATCAACTAGTATCAACTCTGGTGTCATTAAACATCAACTAGTATCAACTCTGGTGTCATTAAACATCAACTAGTATCAACTCTGGTGTCATAAAACATCAACTAGTATCAACTCTGGTGTCATTAAACATCAACTAGTATCAACTCTGGTGTCATTAAACATCAACTAGTATCAACTCTGGTGTCATTAAACATCAACTAGTATCAACTCTGGTGTCATTAGAAATCAACTAGTATCAACTCTGGTGTCATTAAACATCAACTAGTATCAACTCTGGTGTCATTAAACATCAACTAGTATCAACTCTGGTGTCATTAAACATCAACTAGTATCAACTCTGGTGTCATTAAACATCAACTAGTATCAACTCTGGTGTCATTAAACATCAACTAGTATCAACTCTGGTGTCATTAAACATCAACTAGTATCAACTCTGGTGTCATTAAACATCAACTAGTATCAACTCTGGTGTCATTAAACATCAACTAGTATCAACTCTGGTGTCATTAAACATCAACTAGTATCAACTCTGGTGTCATTAAACATCAACTAGTATCAACTCTGGTGTCATTAAACATCAACTAGTATCAACTCTGGTGTCATTAAACATCAACTAGTATCAACTCTGGTGTCATTAAACATCAACTAGTATCAACTCTGGTGTCATTAAACATCAACTAGTATCAACTCTGGTGTCATTAAACATCAACTAGTATCAACTCTGGTGTCTTATCAACACAATTAAACATCAACTAGTATCAACTCTGGTGTCATTAAACATCAACTAGTATCAACTCTGGTGTCATTAAACATCAACTAGTATCAACTCTGGTGTCATTAAACATCAACTAGTATCAACTCTGGTGTCATTAAACATCAACTAGTATCAACTCTGGTGTCATTAAACATCAACTAGTATCAACTCTGGTGTCATTAAACATCAACTAGTATCAACTCTGGTGTCATTAAACATCAACTAGTATCAACTCTGGTGTCATTAAACATCAACTAGTATCAACTCTGGTGTCATTAAACATCAACTAGTATCAACTCTGGTGTCATTAAACATCAACTAGTATCAACTCTGGTGTCATTAAACATCAACTAGTATCAACTCTGGTGTCATTAAACATCAACTAGTATCAACTCTGGTGTCATTAAACATCAACTAGTATCAACTCTGGTGTCATTAAACATCAACTAGTATCAACTCTGGTGTCATTAAACATCAACTAGTATCAACTCTGGTGTCATTAAACATCAACTAGTATCAACTCTGGTGTCATTAAACATCAACTAGTATCAACTCTGGTGTCATTAAACATCAACTAGTATCAACTCTGGTGTCATTAAACATCAACTAGTATCAACTCTGGTGTCATTAAACATCAACTAGTATCAACTCTGGTGTCATTAAACATCAACTAGTATCAACTCTGGTGTCATTAAACATCAACTAGTATCAACTCTGGTGTCATTAAACATCAACTAGTATCAACTCTGGTGTCATTAAACATCAACTAGTATCAACTCTGGTGTCATTAAACATCAACTAGTATCAACTCTGGTGTCATTAAACATCAACTAGTATCAACTCTGGTGTCATTAAACATCAACTAGTATCAACTCTGGTGTCATTAAACATCAACTAGTATCAACTCTGGTGTCATTAAACATCAACTAGTATCAACTCTGGTGTCATTAAACATCAACTAGTATCAACTCTGGTGTCATTAAACATCAACTAGTATCAACTCTGGTGTCATTAAACATCAACTAGTATCAACTCTGGTGTCATTAAACATCAACTAGTATCAACTCTGGTGTCATTAAACATCAACTAGTATCAACTCTGGTGTCATTAAACATCAACTAGTATCAACTCTGGTGTCATTAAACATCAACTAGTATCAACTCTGGTGTCATTAAACATCAACTAGTATCAACTCTGGTGTCATAAAACATCAACTAGTATCAACTCTGGTGTCATAAAACATCAACTAGTATCAACTCTGGTGTCATTAAACATCAACTAGTATCAACTCTGGTGTCATTAAACATCAACTAGTATCAACTCTGGTGTCATTAAACATCAACTAGTATCAACTCTGGTGTCATTAAACATCAACTAGTATCAACTCTGGTGTCATTAAACATCAACTAGTATCAACTCTGGTGTCATTAAACATCAACTAGTATCAACTCTGGTGTCATAAAACATCAACTAGTATCAACTCTGGTGTCATAAAACATCAACTAGTATCAACTCTGGTGTCATTAAACATCAACTAGTATCAACTCTGGTGTCATAAAACATCAACTAGTATCAACTCTGGTGTCATTAAACATCAACTAGTATCAACTCTGGTGTCATAAAACATCAACTAGTATCAACTCTGGTGTCATTAAACATCAACTAGTATCAACTCTGGTGTCATTAAACATCAACTAGTATCAACTCTGGTGTTAAACATTAAACATCAACTAGTATCAACTCTGGTGTCATTAAACATCAACTAGTATCAACTCTGGTGTCATTAAACATCAACTAGTATCAACTCTGGTGTCATTAAACATCAACTAGTATCAACTCTGGTGTCATTAAACATCAACTAGTATCAACTCTGGTATCATGTAGTGAATGTTCTTCAAGACGCAGTAACTTCTCATCATGATCATGTTTTAAACTTTATTACTTTATAAAGTTGCTCTGAAATCTGGACGAACGAGAGGTTACAAGAGTCCATGATGACGTAATAATGGCTTCACTCCTCCTCCAGCTGTAATCAGGCTTTGTTTATACAATGCGTCCCTTGGAGGTGGAGACCATTGATGACATGCGGTGACAAACCTACATGCTTGACCTATCACAGCAGAGTGGGTGTGGTTATGGTCAACAAGATTTCATCTCCAGAAAAAGTGTTTTCAGTAGGAGGTCCAAACTGACTCTCGAAACATCAGCTCCATCTTCTAGTTTGTGTTGATTTCACGTAAAAATAACATGTTAATCGTTAAAAGTGAAATGATTTTCTCTGAACTCATGAAGTCAAGAAGCAACAAAAACAACTTTGTGTCTTTGATCTTTAAAAAAGATTCATTGTATAAAAGTCTGAACTTCATTTATAAAGACATGGTTCTTATCAGTGAACCTTGAACAGAACCTCAGAGATACTTGTTGAAGGAAGAGCAGGAAATGTTTCAGGCTGAAGAAACAAATGTTTTGTTCAAGAAAACTATGAACTTTTGGTTTTAACTAAATGTTTCAAAACATGAGTTTCAAGACTTTTCTTCTTCGTTCCAGACTTCAGTCGTTAAGACGCCTCGGGTCGGTTGAGTTCGTTTCTTGAGGAGCAACATCTTCAGGTTTGTTTCTCCAGGACCACCTTAAAGACCGGTCAGTGCCGACCCTGGACCATCATGCACCTCAACGGACCACCAGGATGGAGATCAAAGGTCAAGTTTGTGCGACACGTCAAGAAATGCACAGAAATAAAAGTTCATCTCGAACATGGATGGAAACAAATCAATGAAGTATCAATAAAGTTCTACCTAAACTAACATATATATATATATATATATATATATATATATATATATATATATATATATTTTTTTTTTTTTTTTTTTTCCAATTCCCCCCTTTTTTTTTAAAATTTTTTTTTAAAAAAAAAAAAAATTTTTTTTTTTTTTTTTTTTTTTTTTTTTTTTTTTTTTTTTTTTTTTTTTTTTTTTAAAAAAATTTACATGTTTTTAGATGTTTATTCTGGTCTGTTGAACGAAAGAAACAGAGAAATAATCCTCAGTCGTGACTCTGGACGACAGTAGTTAACATGGTTCTACCAACTAGTTAACATGGTTCTACCAACTAGTTAACATGGTTCTACCAACTAGTTAACATGGTTCTACCAACTAGTTAACATGGTTCTACCAACTAGTTAACATGGTTCTACCAACTAGTTAACATGGTTCTACCAACTAGTTAACATGGTTCTACCAACTAGTTAACATGGTTCTACCAACTAGTTAACATGGTTCTACCAACTAGTTAACATGGTTCTACCAACTAGTTAACATGGTTCTACCAACTTGTTAACATGGTTCTACCAACTAGTTAACATGGTTCTACCAACTAGTTAACATGGTTCTACCAACTTGTTAACATGGTTCTACCAACTAGTTAACATGGTTCTACCAACTAGTTAACATGGTTCTACCAACTAGTTTACATGGTTCTACCAACTAGTTAACATGGTTCTACCAACTAGTTTACATGGTTCTACCAACTAGTTAACATGGTTCTACCACTGGTTAACATGGTTCTACCAACTAGTTAACATGGTTCTACCAACTAGTTAACATGGTTCTACCAACTAGTTAACATGGTTCTACCAACTAGTTAACATGGTTCTACCAACTAGTTAACATGGTTCTACCAACTAGTTAACATGGTTCTACCAACTTGTTAACATGGTTCTACCAACTAGTTAACATGGTTCTACCAACTAGTTAACATGGTTCTACCAACTAGTTTACATGGTTCTACCAACTAGTTAACATGGTTCTACCTACTAGTTTACATGGTTCTACCAACTCTACTCAAGACGACCAACAATCAATGATTAGTTTAATCTTTTTTAGCTACTTCTGGACAGAACCGCACGAGCGGCAGCGATTAAAAGCCAAACAAGTGAAATATCCTTTTATAAAATCATGAACCCTGATGGTTTCCGAACGTCATGACCATCTTTTATTTCCATGATCCATGTTTACTGAACGCTTTGAAGAAACTGTGTGCGATTTTTAGTGGAACGACCCCAGTGGACAACAGTGGTAGTGTTTAGACAGGAGACTACATTTCCCATGAACACTTGCTAAACCTGGCGATGATTAATGAAGGATGATACTAATGAGGTAATGAATCAGATGATGGATAATGAAATATGATGAAAATAACATAACTTTAACTTTGTTTTTGTTTGTAAATAACATAACTTTAACTTTGTTTTTGTTTGTAAATAACATCACTTTAACTTTGTTTTTGTTTGTAAATAACATAACTTTAACTTTGTTTTTGTTTGTAAATAACATAACTTTAACTTTGTTTTTGTTTGTAAATAACATAACTTTAACTTTGTTTTTGTTTGTAAATAACATAACTTTGTTTTTGTTTGTAAATAACATCACTTTAACTTTGTTTTTGTTTGTAAATAATATAACTTTAACTTTGTTTGTAAATAACATAACTTTAACTTTGTTTTTGTTTGTAAATAACATAACTTTAACTTTGTTTTTGTTTGTAAATAACATCACTTTAACTTTGTTTTTGTTTGTAAATAACATCACTTTAACTTTGTTTTTGTTTGTAAATAACACACTAACTTTGTTTTTGTTTGTAAATAACATAACTTTAACTTTGTTTTTGTTTGTAAATAACATCACTTTAACTTTGTTTTTGTTTGTAAATAATATAACTTTAACTTTGTTTTTGTTTGTAAATAACATAACTTTAACTTTGTTTTTGTTTGTAAATAACATCACTTTAACTTTGTTTTTGTTTGTAAATAACATAACTTTAACTTTGTTTTTGTTTGTAAATAACATCACTTTAACTTTGTTTTTGTTTGTAAATAACATAACTTTAACTTTGTTTTTGTTTGTAAATAACATAACTTTAACTTTGTTTTTGTTTGTAAATAACATAACTTTAACTTTGTTTTTGTTTGTAAATAACATCACTTTAACTTTGTTTTTGTTTGTAAATAACATAACTTTGTTTTTGTTTGTAAATAACATAACTTTAACTTTGTTTTTGTTTGTAAATAACATAACTTTAACTTTGTTTTTGTTTGTAAATAACATCACTTTAACTTTGTTTTTGTTTGTAAATAACATAACTTTGTTTTTGTTTGTAAATAACATAACTTTGTTTTTGTTTGTAAATAACATAACTTTAACTTTGTTTTTGTTTGTAAATAACATAACTTTGTTTTTGTTTGTAAATAACATAACTTTAACTTTGTTTTTGTTTGTAGTCGAGCTCACTGTTATCTCCAGGAGGTGAGAGAGCGAGTCGACGCACCAGAACCGTCTCTCCAGAGGATTCTCACGAACCGGTTCTGAACAGAGACGATCGGGTGGAAGTCGAGACGACCTGCTGACCAACAGGAGCAACAGGAGCAACAGGAGGAAAACAAGTGCGAAGGGAGGCAGATGGTAGGGCCCGGCAGACCCGGGGCCACAGGTAGGACCCGCGTCCGGCAGGCAGTCCGGCTGTCAGCGGGGGCAGAGTGACAGATGTGTGGTGAATCTTTAACTCTGAGGGTCCCCCACTGTCACTGCATCTGGCACTCCTGCACCCCTCACTCCCCCCTCACTCCCCCCTCACTCCCCCCTGACTCCCCCTCACTCCCCCCTGACTCCCCCTCACTCCCCCCTGACTCCCCCGCCAGGGTGAAAAGGAAAGCTATCAGTGGACGTATTGATTAGTGAGTCCCGCCTTCGCCGACTCACTTAATGACCCGAGGGAGTCGTGATGGAAGTCATTGTCTCAGACTCTCTGCTCCTGTCGCTCCAGGAAGAGCCGTTTTATTTCTTCTAAAAACATCCACTTGTTGAGCGAAAGACTTGTTTACTGGAGACTCTAATCGGCTTTGAAGAAACGGGGTCACGCATGCGTCGCCGGACAGTAAATCCGAGGCGTATGTTGTCAACTGAAAACTCATCGTCACAAAGAGAGAAAACATGTCCCGGACGGTGAAACTTTCTTCTCGCTGGTTAATCTCCCGCGAGGACACCGGCTCTCTCTCTCCCCCGTCCTCGCTCGGCCACGGCGGTGGCAAGAGATGGTTTTATTTTAATTGAAAATTAGCAAAACAAAACAAGGGCAAGAGGATCCCTGAATGGGGCCCCTTTCTCTGGGAGCTCCTGTGCCGTTGAATAATGCATATGGGAGAAAGTAAACAGCAGCCGCGGGCCTTGCCGAGGGGAACAATGGGCCGCACACAGCCCAACCGGGGCGCCTGATTTTATTACTGGCCTGTCAATCCCCCCAGCCTGGGAACTGTGGGACCCCGGCCAGACAGCAGCTGCTGACCGCTGCCTGCTGACCCAACACACCCCACAACCTGCGGGTCCGCACCGAGGCATACCTTCACTGTCCAGCACCTCACTGACCGCCGGGGCAGGTGGACGCAGACCCGGGTCGCCCTCGAGGTCACGGTTCCCTCGACCCGAAGAGCCCAAGATTGGGTCATGTGACCTCTGACCCGGCGAAGAGATGACAAAGTTTAACATGATTTTACTTCTTGAAGATGATTTTTGTTTTCACCGAGTGTCGTCTGAAGAATGAGCCAAAAACTGATTTTTTTAATAAACTTTGTGTAGAAGTTCTCGTGAAGAACACACTGTATGTGAACTCTACTGCCACCTGTTGACACAGGACTGTCATTTCAATGATGAGAAGGAGATTTCAAATGCTTAAAAAAGCGTCTGATTCAATAGATTAAATACATGTTGTATTGAAAGTCACAATGAGGCTGGAAAATAAAGTGGAAAACTTTTCTTTAGTTATTTTTTTTAGTTTGTTCATTTTTCTTTTCTTTTAAACTTCCTGAGATCATGTCTGGACGTGATCAGAGAATCAGATTTTTAGCTTAATGATTATGAAATAAAACTCACATTTATAGAAGTTCAAAACTCAAAGAGTAACGTTTATATTCATTATAAATATTACACACATATTAATATAACAATAATACTATCTATTTATCTAAAAACATTTCAGAACTCTGAGGAAAAATGTTTCAATATGAAGGAGAATTCAAATAATCTTTGTTTTCACTTCATTAGATTTCATTGAACAAGTGTTTTATATTTAAATACATTGCATTTATGTGGTTCCCGTGAGGTCAGAGTTCAAACAGTTATACTATACTATACTATACTATATACTATACTATACTATACTATACTATATTATACTACACCATAAATACTTCTGTGGGACAATTTAATTTATTTTTTTCAATTAATTTTATGATTCATAACAAATTATTTGTGTAACGTTTCTGTTCTTATTCTTTATTGTCGAAAACAAATATATAAATATAGTTTATAAGTATATATATATATATATGTTAAATGTACTTAAGCATCACTATTATAATTATTATTATATAAATTCAAATAACTATGTAATTGGATTCAATTATCAATGTATTAAAAATGTTGGGTTTATTTTTTAAACTCTTTTTTAATGCAATATAGTTTTCAGACGATGAGAAATAAAACCATCTTCGTCGAAGTACTTTCAAGTTGAGGAGAAGTTTGAGAAGCTTGAAGGACTGACGGGAGTAAAGTTGCTGACCTGGAACGTGATCAATTTAAAAAGTTCAAACTCATCAGAACTTCCTCCTGGAGCCTCGGATCGGAGCCTGAATACGACGAGACTCGACGCAGAATCTTCTGTGAATCTTCTGTGAATCTTCTGAGAAGCTTCTCCTCCGGAGATCAACTGGTGTGCGAGGGTCCGGGGTCACCATGGCCACTTGTAAACTTCTTCATCCCCCCGGAACATTCTTTGTGAGTGTGTTCACTCTCCGGGGCATTGAGATTCTGCTCTTGCCTCTGGCTTCAGCCAAAGTCCCGGTTGCCATGCCGACTGGCAACCGGTCTCCCAGGATGAGTAATGATGGGATGTGGCGGCGCTCGAAGGTCCCAACAAAGACCTTATTACTGCGGCTGCACCTCATAACACGCCATTGTTGTCAAGTGCTCCTGATATTAACCTGCCTGCACCGAGGCTTCCTCCTGCTGCTGAGGTGTGTGTGTGTGTGTGTGTGTGTGTGTGTGTGTGTGTGTGTGTGTGTGTGTGTGTGTGTGTGTGTGTGTGTGTGTGTGTCCTCGTAACACACTCTCCTCGTCTGTGTCTCAAGATCCTCACAAAAGTTGTCGGGAAGCGAGTCTTGCTCTCAATTAAACTCTGAGGATCGTTCGCTGAGGCGTTTTATTCATTTAAACTTTAGTTGCTTTTTTTTTTTCTTCTTTGCTGATTTATTAAATAAATGTTATTTCAGGTAAAGTCACATCATCTCTGTGTGAGTCTCTGAACTACACAATCAGAGCTCACTGAAGTACTCAGTTAAAATGTACATTTGTTTTCACAGTTTTTGAATTTTTTGCAAAGTTAATACATTTGATTTAGAAAATTGTACATTTCTTTAAGAATTTGTCAATTTGATTTGCACTTTATTTATGTGAACATTGAACTACGGTGGCCCAGAAGTGCAAAATTAAATTGTACACACTCTAGGAAATAGTTATTTTGTTTCAGAATCTGTAAATGTTGTTCAAGTGAGTTTGTAAATATGTTTAATAAATATATAAATCTGTTTCAGGAAATTGTACTTGTTTTTCACTATTGTTTTCACTCAAAATAATGTACTTTTAAGGCGTAAATGACGAGTATTTATAAAGTTTTTATCCAAATAACAATGAGTTACAAACATTATAATCTTTATTTCCACTCGACAAGGAGTGGAAACAACTTTTATTTATTTGTTGTTTTATTAGCTCTGAGTGTAAACAAAAGTAAGTGTAGTTGCTACAGTTTTATAAATATATATATTGTTTTTCCTTCAGTTTTTATCTTAATATCTTATTGTTATTGATTATTTTCTCAGCATGAAGGTCGTGGGTTCGCGTCCAGCTCGAGGGTCACCGGATTAACTCTGGTTTCCTCAGAGGTTGGTTGAAGAATACAAATGAATCCTACAGTGTGAGTCTGTGTGAACGTTTGTGCGTCCATGTTCAGGGTGTCTCCCGTCTCTCACCCCAACTAGCTGGGATGGACTCCAGCCCCCCCCCGGCGACCCTGACAAGTGAATGAATAAATGTTTACTTTAATAAGATTCCCAAGAGGTTTCTCTAAAATCCACGACTGTCCCGTGAGGGTTGGACGTCCTCGTCCCCCCGACGTGACCCGAGGGCCGTCCGGGGCCGCCGTGGTATCATTAAGGTCCTTAGAGCCGAGAACCGTCCGCAGAGGCCGGGCCTCAGATAGGTGTGAACTGCTGTAAAGGTCGTGTGTTTACGCGAGTGTGTGTGAGTGTGTGAGAGTGTGTGAGAGTGTGTGTGAGAGTGTGTGTGACGGGGACGCAGCGTGATGCCACAGGATGTTTGAGTGTTTAACTTGGTTTAACAACATCCTCCGCCAGAGACACCACGAGCTGGAGATCAGGCCAGAGATAAGACACGACTGTGATCCACGACCCATTGTTGCCTTATCTGCAGCCGAGCTGATGAGGTCGTGGACGAGGATCCTCCATGAACCACACGTTCTCTTCGGATCCTATTATTGTATATTTAATATATATTCATAAAACGTATTATTATACTCACTTTTGTTTACACTCAGAGCTAATAAAATAACAAATAAATAAAAGTTGTTTCAACTCCTTGTCAAGTGGAAATAAAGATTATAATGTTTGTAACTCATCGTTATTTGGATAAAAACTTTATAAATACTGGGCAGTTACTCCTTAAAAGTACATTATTTTGAGTCAACGGTTATGTGTCTGTTTGCAAAATATATATACATGTTCTAAACATGTTTGATTCAATGATTTAAAGGTAATAACACTGGAACAAGGAACAGACTTTTATAGTTTTCATCTGAATTTTCATCTGAACATTGAAAATGTTTTACCATTTGAACTACGGTGGCTCTGAAAGTCAAAATACAGCAGTTGATTTACAAATGAAACACATTCACAAATGTTGAAAATCAAATCTACAAACTACTGAAATAGATTTAGTAAATCTGTTACGAATATATGTACAATATAAAAATATATACTGTAATGATTAAAAGACAATGATTTCCTACAGAAACAGGCAGGATCGTGATGAAGGTTGTGAGTTTGATATCTGGCTCAGGCACGTGAAGGTGTTCCTTAATGGTTGATGTTCCAACAAAACTTTTTACTGTCAAACTTTTTACAGATGTTTCTTGAAGGAGTCAGTAGATCATCAAACACAGATGTTTCTTGAAGGAGTCAGTAGATCATCAAACACAAATGTTTCTTGAAGGAGTCAGTAGATCATCAAACACTGATGTTTCTTGAAGGAGTCAGTAGATCATCAAACACAGATGTTTCTTGAAGGAGTCAGTAGATCATCAAACACAGATGTTTCTTGAAGGAGTCAGTAGATCATCAAACACAGATGTTTCTTGAAGGAGTCAGTAGATCATCAAACACAGATGTTTCTTGAAGGAGTCAGTAGATCATCAAACACAAATGTTTCTTGAAGGAGTCAGTAGATCATCAAACACAGATGTTTCTTGAAGGAGTCAGTAGATCATCAAACACAGATGTTTCTTGAAGGAGTCAGTAGATCATCAAACACAGATGTTTCTTGAAGGAGTCAGTAGATCATCAAACACAGATGTTTCTTGAAGGAGTCAGTAGATCATCAAACACAGATGTTTCTTGAAGGAGTCAGTAGATCATCAAACACAGATGTTTCTTGAAGGAGTCAGTAGATCATCAAACACAGATGTTTCTTGAAGGAGTCAGTAGATCATCAAACACATATGTTTCTTGAAGGAGTCAGTAGATCATCAAACACAGATGTTTCTTGAAGGAGTCAGTAGATCATCAAACACACATGTTTCTTGAAGGAGTCAGTAGATCATCAAACACAGATGTTTCTTGAAGGAGTCAGTAGATCATCAAACACAGATGTTTCTTGAAGGAGTCAGTAGATCATCAAACACAGATGTTTCTTGAAGGAGTCAGTAGATCATCAAACACAGATGTTTCTTGAAGGAGTCAGTAGATCATCAAACACAGATGTTTCTTGAAGGAGTCAGTAGATCATCAAACACAGATGTTTCTTGAAGGAGTCAGTAGATCATCAAACACAGATGTTTCTTGAAGGAGTCAGTAGATCATCAAACACAGATGTTTCTTGAAGGAGTCAGTAGATCATCAAACACATATGTTTCTTGAAGGAGTCAGTAGATCATCAAACACAGATGTTTCTTGAAGGAGTCAGTAGATCATCAAACACAGATGTTTCTTGAAGGAGTCAGTAGATCATCAAACACAGATGTTTCTTGAAGGAGTCAGTAGATCATCAAACACATATGTTTCTTGAAGGAGTCAGTAGATCATCAAACACAGATGTTTCTTGAAGGAGTCAGTAGATCATCAAACACAGATGTTTCTTGAAGGAGTCAGTAGATCATCAAACACAGATGTTTCTTGAAGGAGTCAGTAGATCATCAAACACAGATGTTTCTTGAAGGAGTCAGTAGATCATCAAACACAGATGTTTCTTGAAGGAGTCAGTAGATCATCAAACACAGATGTTTCTTGAAGGAGTCAGTAGATCATCAAACACACATGTTTCTTGAAGGAGTCAGTAGATCATCAAACACAAATGTTTCTTGAAGGAGTCAGTAGATCATCAAACACAGATGTTTCTTGAAGGAGTCAGTAGATCATCAAACACAGATGTTTCTTGAAGGAGTCAGTAGATCATCAAACACAGATGTTTCTTGAAGGAGTCAGTAGATCATCAAACACAGATGTTTCTTGAAGGAGTCAGTAGATCATCAAACACAGATGTTTCTTGAAGGAGTCAGTAGATCATCAAACACAGATGTTTCTTGAAGGAGTCAGTAGATCATCAAACACAGATGTTTCTTGAAGGAGTCAGTAGATCATCAAACACAGATGTTTCTTGAAGGAGTCAGTAGATCATCAAACACAGATGTTTCTTGAAGGAGTCAGTAGATCATCAAACACAGATGTTTCTTGAAGGAGTCAGTAGATCATCAAACACAGATGTTTCTTGAAGGAGTCAGTAGATCATCAAACACAGATGTTTCTTGAAGGAGTCAGTAGATCATCAAACACAGAGATGTTTCTTGAAGGAGTCAGTAGATCATCAAACACAGATGTTTCTTGAAGGAGTCAGTAGATCATCAAACACAGATGTTTCTTGAAGGAGTCAGTAGATCATCAAACACAGATGTTTCTTGAAGGAGTCAGTAGATCATCAAACACACATGTTTCTTGAAGGAGTCAGTAGATCATCAAACACAGATGTTTCTTGAAGGAGTCAGTAGATCATCAAACACAGATGTTTCTTGAAGGAGTCAGTAGATCATCAAACACAGAGATGTTTCTTGAAGGAGTCAGTAGATCATCAAACACGAGATGTTTCTTGAAGGAGTCAGTAGATCATCAAACACAGAGATGGTTCCAAAGCTTAGGAGCAACAGTCTGGAAGGATTTCTCTCCTCTGGTCCTGAAGTTCAGGAACCATCAGTAGATTCTGATCCAGAGACCTCAGAGCCCGAGCTGGGGGTTAAGTCTGATTAAAACCCCGATGGGAGGGCCCGCCCAAAAAAAAAATGAAAAAAAAAAAACAAATTTATAAAAAATACCGAAAGAAAAAGGCCGCCCGGGGGGGGGATGGGGGGGGGGAGGAGGGGTTTTCCCCCGCGGGGGGGCCCGGGGGGGGGGGGGGGGGGGAAAGGGGGGACCCCCCCCCGGGGGGGGGGGGGGGGGGGGGGGGGGGGAAAAGGGGAGCCCCCCCCGGGGGGGGAGGGGGGGGGGGGGCTTCTACTAGAGCTCAGAATTCTGGCTGCAGAGTTTTGTATGAACTGCAGGCGAGACACATCCTTCTGGTTTAGACACTAAATAAACTGTTACAATAACGCATGGATTATAAGATCCAGATCATGTTGTGACAACATTTTACTAAGTTTAGAGATTTTTCTCAGTTGAAGGAAATAATTTCTGGTCAGTTTTCTGCAGTGTTGTCATTGTCTCTGTGTAAATATTGTGATATGTATCTTGTCTTATCTTAACACTGACATTAAAAGGTAATAATATCAAGATTCATTTTTGATTTTGAACCAGTCATCTGGAGACATATGTTGTTTTTAAAGAAGGGTTTCCTTCTGGAAAATACAATTCTAGAATCAAGGAAACTGTTTTATTTATTTCATTGTAGGCTGTGAGGCCCTTGGCAGAGGTCTGCGTCATTTAAGTGCTTTTCAAGTCCTTAAGAGTTTTTTCCTTAAGTAGCAGAAAGAGGGGGCGAGAGGGTCGTGGGTTCTGAGGACTCTGGTGGTGACTCAACCCTGTGCAGGTGGTCCGATCCGAACTGCTGAGCAACTTCATGCCAGTCATGACGAAGCCATTCCAGAATGTTGGCGATGAGTAAGACCTGCTGACCTTCGTCCGCGGCCAGAACACACAGCAACGAGTTCATAGTTCGACAACAACATTCATCTGTCAGGAGCGACATCCTTTGTTCAGAGCCTGGTGTCGCTTATGACGCCTTTACTGGCAGTTATTAGCACATTTACGTGAGCAGCATCACACAGAGTTTGAACATGTGTTTCAACAGTGTGTCATTTTGTTTCATTAGTTTGTAAATGTGTTTTAAGAGTTTGTTGTTGTGTTTCAATAGTTTTTTGTTGTGTTTCATTAGTTTGAAAATTTGTTTCATTAGTTTGTAAATGTGTTTCATTAGTTTGTAAAAGTGTTTTAAGAGTTTGTTGTTGTGTTTCAATAGTTTGTAAATGTGTTTCATTAGTTTGTAAATGTGTTTTAAGAGTTTGTTGTTGTGTTTCAATAGTTTTTTGTTGTGTTTCATTAGTTTGCAAATTTGTTTCATTAGTTTGTAAATGTGTTTCATTAGTTTGTAAATGTGTTTCATTACTTTGTAAAAGTGTTTTAAGAGTTTGTTGTTGTGTTTCAATAGTTTGTTGTTGTGTTTCATTAGTTTGCAAATTTGTTTCATTAGTTTGTAAATGTGTTCCATTAGTTTGTAAATTTGTTTCATTAGTTTGTGGGTTTTGTAAATGTATTTCATTAGTTTGTAAATATGTTTTAAGAGTTTGTAGTGTGTTTCAATATTTGTAAATGTGTTTCTTTGTAAATAGTTTGTTGTTGTGTTTCATTAGTTTGCAAATTTGTTTCATTAGTTTGCAAATTTGTTCCATTAGTTTGTAAATTTGTTTCATTAGTTTGTTATTGTGTTTCAATAGTTTGTAAATGTATTTCATTAGTTTGTAAATATGTTTTAAGAGTTTGTTATTGTGTTTCAATAGTTTGTAAATGTGTTTCAAAAGATTTTAAATTTGTTTCATTAGTTTGTAAATGTGATTCAACTGTTTGTAAATGTATTTCAACAGTTTGTAAATGTAATTCAAGAGTTAATAAATGTTTTTAATAGTTTGTAAATGTGCTTCAAGATTGTGTTATTGTTTTTCAATAGTGTGTAAATGTGTTTTAATAGTGTGTAAATGTGTGTTAATAGTTTGTAAATGTGTTTTAACAGTTTGTAAATGTGTTTTAATAGTTTGTAAATGTGTTTTAACAGTTTGTAAATGTGTTTTAACAGTTTGTAAATGTGTTTTAACAGTTTGTAAATGTGTTTCAAGAGTTTTTTTATTGTGTTTCAATGGTTTGTAAATTGCTTCAAGATTTTGTTATTGTTTTTCAATTTGTAAATGTGTTTAATATTTGTAAATGTGTGTTAATAGTTTGTAAATGTGTTTTAACAGTTTGTAAATGTGTTTTAACAGTTTGTAAATGTGTTTCAAGAGTTTTTTTATTGTGTTTCAATGGTTTGTAAATGTGCTTCAAGATTTTGTTATTGTTTTTCAATAGTGTGTAAATGTGTTTTAATAGTGTGTAAATGTGTGTTAATAGTTTGTAAATGTGTTTTAATAGTTTGTAAATGTATTTCAAGTGTTTGTTATTGTTTTTCAATAATTTCTTAATGTGTTTCAAGCGTTTGTTATTGTGTTTCAATAGTGTGTAAATGTGTTTGAATGTTTGTAAATGTGCTTCAGTCTTGGGTCAAGGTATTATATTGACGATGTGTTGGACGTGGGAACATGTTTAGTGTTGCACGTATAAAAAGATGCTCTTTGTTTCAGCTCCACGAGCCGCTGCTGGTGCATCACACAGGATGTCTTGTCTTCTCTGGTTTCTCCGGCCGGCGAGGCTCGCCAAGGAGGTTATCAGCAAGAAATCACCACTCAGGCCCGGGGAGGGGGGGTCGGGGGAAGATGGGTTGTCGCCCAGTACATCACTGTCGCCGTGGGAAACCGCATCCATCAAATAAAGTCAAGCATTTACCTGCGTGGCTCAGGTGACACTGGAGGAGGGGTCACACCCAGGCGGGGGGGTCTGGTGGCCCAGGGGTGGGAGAGTTACCCTGACCCTGTGGAGGCGACAGGGTGGAGGGCGGGGGGGTCTTGAAGGGCAGGGTCTGGCAGAGTTCTCTGTCCCGGAGGCAGACGCAGGATTGTGGGAACTTTGCCTTCTTCGAACAAGGCCAGCTGTCCCTGGAGACACTGTCGTCTTTCCGGGAAGATGGAGCAGCAGAGACGCCTCCTCGAGTCGCTGAGTTCAGTCCAGTGACACGTTTACACTGACTCAAAATACTTCATTTTTTATCAAAAACTACAATCAAAACTTGTTTTGCTTCAATAAAAAACAATGGAAATATTTATTTTAATTCAAGCAACTTTTATTTGAACTACAATTATGGAGAAAAACATAAAAAGGATGAATTCAGACAAAGAAAACAGTTTCAATAAAAAGTATTTATTTGAAGTTTACTTTTTTTGAATTCAACACTTTGTTTGATCTTTTTCTGAATTCAAAGCACTTTTATTATTAATTTTTCCCTTTTTTCAAGCTTATAATCCATGTGTTTGTGTCGTTGACACTATTGTAACAGTTTATTTAGTGTCTAAACCAGAAGGATGTGTTTCGCCTGCAGTTCATACTAAACTCTGCAGCCAGAATTCTGAGCAGCTCTAGTAGAAGAACTCACATTTCTCCTTCAAACTCTTCACTGGCGCTACTCCTTCAAACTCTTCACTGGCTGCTCTAGTAGAAGAACTCACATTTCTCCTTCAAACTCTTCACTGACTGCTCTAGTAGAAGAACTCACATTTCTCCTTCAAACTCTTCACTGGCTGCTCTAGTAGAAGAACTCACATTTCTCCTTCAAACTCTTCACTGGCTGCTCTAGTAGAAGAACTCACATTTCTCCTTCAAACTCTTCACTGGCTGCTCTAGTAGAAGAACTCACATTTCTCCTTCAAACTCTTCACTGGCTGCTCTAGTAGAAGAACTCACATTTCTCCTTCAAACTCTTCACTGGCTGCTCTAGTAGAAGAACTCACATTTCTCCTTCAAACTCTTCACTGGCTGCTCTAGTAGAAGAACTCACATTTCTCCTTCAAACTCTTCACTGGCTGCTCTAGTAGAAGAACTCACATTTCTCCTTCAAACTCTTCACTGGCTGCCAGTTTCTTTCAGGATCATTTTAAAATTCTGGTTCTTACTTTCAGATCTATTCATGGTCAGACCTTCCATCAGTGATCTGATCCAGACTTACATCAGCTTTTTTATCAATTAAACATTTAAGATACAAATGGTTCAAAATTTTGACCCAAACACGGAAAATATTTCTTCGATCAACGAAACGTTTTCAACCAAAAACAAGTTTAAATGCATTTTCTTAGTCTCACATATTTGTTTTGCTTTCACACACTTTTACTTTTAAATACAAAATCTTCTCTTATTTTGGTTGTAGAAGTTTTTTTTAGTGTTGTTGATTTTTATAATGAAGAAACTTTTTTATTGAAAATATTTATTTTGATTGATGCAACTTTTGTTCTTTATTGAATCACCTTTTTTTAAAATTGAATAATAAAACTTCTGTCCAGTATTTTAAACGATAATTAGTCGTTATTAACCCTTTATTATCAGTTTTTCAAGTCCATATTTACAAAGTGCTGTCATCGCAGTTATTCTTAGCATCTGATGCGTCATTAGCTGGAAGTTGTCTTGATCACTGATGATGTCATTTTTCACAGGAAAAGACGCTCATTAGGGATGAATCACCACATTTGACGGAGATAAAGAAGCGAGTGATGACGGAGTCATTAAAGAAGTAATGGCCTTGTTCTTGACGGCTTCATCATCTTCCTCTAATGACTGACAAACACCAACAGACTCCATGAGGCGCTGCTCGTGTTACCTGCTGATATGTAGATAAGATTAAAGGGGGCGGCGCCGGTTCCAGGGGCTCCAGCGCAGGTGAGCGACGGTTCAGGTGAAGCTAATCCTGGGATTTGAAGCGAGACAAGGCTCGGGGACGGACGCGGGACAGGCTGAGAGTGGATGGTCCAGGGGTCGCGGGGTCGTGTTTACCTGCGGCAGGTATTTCCTCTGGGAACAGATAAGACCCATGGAAGGGGAAGTGCTCTGTTCCAGGTGAGTGCAGAGGACCCGCAAAATGACACCGTACCCCCCGGACCCCCCCGACACCACCTCAGGTGCAGGCTCCGCCCCCTCACTCACCGACAGCTCCTTGTTTTTGTCAATAACAAGTCACACATTCATGAGGCAAAAACAAAAAGTTGACTTTTCATCGAGTTAAAGTCAGACTTTTTATGAGCTAACAACTTAGCATCGCTGCTAACAGTAGCTAACAGTAGCTAACAGTAGCTAACAGTAGCTAATAATACAAGATGATCATTTTAAAAAATAATTCTGTTTAACATAAAACATTTGTGGTTTAAGTTCTGTTTAACTGTGATTAAGGTTCAAATAAGACGTAAAGATTCTAGTTTTCACCATTTCCTGCATTTTAAACAAAGTTTTTGTATTTTATCATATCTTTTAGAAATACTTCAATTCATCAGTAGCATTGAATTCCTTGTGTTGAAATAAAACAATGTTATTTTTTGTATCCAGAGTTTGTCCATTTGTTTGTAAATTTCATTAAACATTTTTAAATAAGATAACATTTAAAATCAAATTTCAATAGCTTGTAAATTTTTTTGAATAGTTTGTAAATATGTTTCAATAGTTTTTAAATGTTTTTAAATACTTTCCAAATGTATGTCAAGATTTTGTAAATGTGTTTCAGTAGTTTGTTTATGTGTTTTAATAGCTTGTAAGTGTGTTTCAGTAGTTTGTAAATATGTTTCAATAGTTTGTAAATGTGTTTCAATGGTTTGTAAATGTGTTTAAATAGTTTTTAAATGTGTTTCAATAGTTTGTTAATGTGTTTCAATAGTTTGTAAATGTGTTTCAATAGTTTGTAAATGTGTTTCAATAGTTTGTAAATGTGTTTCAATAGTTTGTAAATATGTTTCAGTAGTTTGTAAATATGTTTCAATAGTTTCTAAATGTGTTTCAATGGTTTGTAAATGTGTTTCAATAGTTTGTAAATATGTTTCAGTAGTTTGTAAATATGTTTCAATAGTTTTTAAATGTTTTTAAATACTTTCCAAATGTATGTCAAGATTTTGTAAATGTGTTTCAGTAGTTTGTAAATGTGTTTTAATAGCTTGTAAGTGTGTTTCAGTAGTTTGTAAATATGTTTCAATAGTTTGTAAATGTGTTTCAATAGTTTTTAAATGTGTTTCAATAGTTTGTTAATGTGTTTCAATAGTTTGTAAATATGTTTCAGTAGTTTGTAAATATGTTTCAATAGTTTGTAAATGTGTTTCAATGGTTTGTAAATGTGTTTAAATAGTTTGTAAATATGTTTCAGTAGTTTGTAAATATGTTTCAATGGTTTGTAAATGTGTTTCAATGGTTTGTAAATGTGTTTCAATAGTTTGTAAATATGTTTCAGTAGTTTGTAAATATGTTTCAATAGTTTGTAAATATGTTTCAATAGTTTGTAAATGTGTTTCAATGGTTTGTAAATGTGTTTCAATAGTTTGTAAATATGTTTCAGTAGTTTGTAAATAAGTTTCAATAGTTTTTAAATGTTTTTAAATACTTTCCAAATGTATGTCAAGATTTTGTAAATGTGTTTCAGTAGTTTGTAAATGTGTTTTAATAGCTTGAAAGAGTGTTTCAGTAGTTTGTAAATATGTTTCAATAGTTTGTAAATGTGTTTCAATAGTTTGTAAATGTGTTTCAATAGTTTGTAAATATGTTTCAGTAGTTTGTAAATGTATTTCAATAGTTTGTAAATATGTTTCAGTAGTTTGTAAATATGTTTCAATAGTTTGTAAATGTGTTTCAATAGTTTGTAAATATGTTTCAGTAGTTTGTAAATATGTTTCAGTAGTTTGTAAATATGTTTCAATAGTTTGTAAATATGTTTCAGTAGTTTGTAAATGTGTTTCAATAGTTTGTAAATATGTTTCAGTAGTTTGTAAATATGTTTCAGTAGTTTGTAAATATGTTTCAATAGTTTGTAAATATGTTTCAGTAGTTTGTAAATGTGTTTCAATAGTTTGTAAATATGTTTCAGTAGTTTGTAAATATGTTTCAATAGTTTGTAAATGTGTTTCAATGGTTTGTAAATGTGTTTAAATAGTTTGTAAATATGTTTCAGTAGTTTGTAAATATGTTTCAGTAGTTTGTAAATATGTTTCAATAGTTTGTAAATGTGTTTCAATGGTTTGTAAATGTGTTTCAATAGTTTGTAATTATGTTTCAGTAGTTTGTAAATATGTTTCAATAGTTTGTAAATATGTTTCAATGGTTTGTAAATGTGTTTCAATAGTTTGTAAATGTGTTTCAATAGTTTGTAAATGTGTTTAAATAGTTTTTAAATGTGTTTCAATAGTTTGTTAATGTGTTTCAATAGTTTGTTAATGTGTTTCAATAGTTTGTAAATGTGTTTCAATAGTTTGTAAATGTGTTTCAATAGTTTGTAAATGTGTTTCAATAGTTTGTAAATGTGTTTCAATAGTTTGTAAATGTGTTTCAATAGTTTGTAAATGTGTTTCAATAGTTTGTATATGTGTTTCAATAGTTTGTTTATATGTTTCAATAGTTTTTAAATGTGTTTCAATAGTTTGTTAATGTGTTTCAATAGTTTGTTTATATGTTTCAATAGTTTGTAAATGTGTTTCAATGGTTTGTAAATGTGTTTCAATAGTTTGTAATTGTGTTTCAATAGTTTGTAAATTGTTTCAACAGTTTGTAAATAGTTTTTCAATAGTTTGTAAATGTGTATCAATAGTTTGTAAATGTGTTTCAATAGTTTGTAAATGTGTATCAATTGTTTAATAGTTTGTAAATGTAAATGTGTTTAATAGTTTGTAAATGTGTTTCAATAGTTTTTTTTAATGTGTTTCAATAGTTTGTAAATGTGTTTCAATAGTTTTTGTTTATAGTTTTAAATGTTTCAATAGTTTTATGTGTTTTGTTTGTAAATGTGTTTCAATAGTTTTAAATGTGTTTCAATAGTTTTGTAAATGTGTTTCAATAGTTTGTTTATAATGTGTTTCAATTGTTTGTAAATGTGTTTCAATAGTTTGTAAATGTGTTTCAATAGTTTGTAAATGTGTTTCAATAGTTTGTAAATGTGTTTCAATAGTTTGTAAATGTGTTTCAATAGTTTGTAATATGTGTTTCAATAGTTTGTAAATGTGTTTCAATAGTTTTTTGTTTCAAATGTGTTTCAATAGTTTGTAAATGTGTTTCAATAGTTTGTAAATGTGTTTCAATAGTTTGTAAATGTGTTTCAATAGTTTGTAAATGTGTATCAATAGTTTGTAAATTGTTTCAATAGTTTGTAAATGTGTATCAATAGTTGTAAATGTGTTTCAATATTTTGTAAATGTGTTTCAATAGTTTGTTAATGTGTTTCAATAGTTTTTAAATGTGTTTCAATAGTTTGTTAATGTGTTTCAATAGTTTGTAAATGTGTTTCAATAGTTTGTAAATGTGTTTCAATAGTTTTTAAATGTGTTTCAATAGTTTGTAAATGTGTTTCAATAGTTTGTAAATGTGTTTCAATAGTTTGTTTATGTGTTTAAAAGTTTGTAAATATGTTTCAATAGTTTGTAAATGTGTTTAAAAGTTTGTAAATGTGTTT
This sequence comes from Callionymus lyra, assembly GCA_016630915.1. Taxonomy (NCBI): domain Eukaryota; kingdom Metazoa; phylum Chordata; class Actinopteri; order Syngnathiformes; family Callionymidae; genus Callionymus; species Callionymus lyra. The sequence goes on from JACEEU010000687.1 coordinate 24,190,858, forward strand.
CAATAGTTTGTAAATGTGTTTCAATAGTTTGTTAATGTGTTTCAATAGTTTGTAAATGTGTTTCAATAGTTTGTAAATGTGTTTCAATAGTTTGTTTATGTGTTTCAATAGTTTTTAAATGTGTTTCAATAGTTTGTAAATGTGTTTCAATAGTTTTTAAATGTGTTTCAATAGTTTGTAAATGTGTTTCAATAGTTTGTATATGTGTTTCAATACTTTGTAAAGGTAAATATTATTTTGTACGACTGTTGTGTTAATATTTTATTTCTGTTTGCAAAACAACATGTTGTAATAAGATTTTTCTCTATATTTGTGTTTACTTTGACTCTTGATGTAGTTTTAATGAAACCTGGTGTGTTTGTTGCGACACAGAGGTCAGGGTGTGTCTCTGCAGCAGCTGCTCTACGTCTGCGGCGTCATAGTGTTTGTTTTTTTCTCTTTGCTTTTCCTCTTCCTCACCTGCTGGAGGCCCTGAGGCTGAAGAGAAGCAGTGAAGTAGAACATGTTAACAAGTGCCCACCACCTCTGACACACACACACACTGACACACACACACATGCACACACATGCACACACACCCCGACACACACACTGAGACAAAAACACACACACTGAGACACACACACTGAGACACACACACATGCACACACATGCACACACACCCCGACACACACATGCACGAACACACACACTGAGACAAAAACACACACACTGAAAAAAAAAACACAGGGAAACACACACACTGAGACACACGTACTGAGACAAAAACACACACACTGAGACACGCACTGAGAAAAAAAAACACAGGGAAACACACACACACTGAAAAGCACAAATGCACGCACACACACACTGAGACACACACACTGAGACACACGTACTGAGACAAAAACACACACACTGAGACACACACACTGAGAAAAAAAAACACAGGGAAACACACACACACTGAGAAACACAAATGCACGCACACACACACTGAGACACACACACTGAGACAAAAACACACACACTGAGACACACAGATTGAGAAAAGACAAAAACACAACGAAACAAACACTCAGAAACACACACACAGGGAAACACACACAATGAGACACACAGAGACAAACACACAAACATGCACGAACACACACACACACAGGGAAACACATAGTGACACGCACGCACACACAAATAGACACAAACACACAAACAGGGAAACACACACTCGGACAAACACACACCCAAATACACACATAGATATTTGGAGACACAAACACTGACACACACACACATCCACACACACATACACAATGAGATAGACACACACACAGAGAGAGACACGTGCACACACACACACACACAATAAGACACAGACAGACACACTAAGAGACACACACACACACAGAGACACGTGCACACACACACATACACAATAAGACACAGACAGACACACTAAGAGACACACACACACACACAGAGACACGTGCACACACACACACACACAATAAGACACAGACAGACACACTAAGAGACACACACACACACACAGAGACACGTGCACTCACACACACACACAGACACGTGCACACACACACACACACAGAGACACGTGCACACACACACACACACAATAAGACACAGACAGACACACTAAGAGACACACACACACACAGAGACACGTGCACACACGCACATACACAATAAGACACAGACAGACACACTAAGAGACACACACACACACACAGAGACACGTGCACACACACACACACACAATAAGACACAGACAGACACACTAAGAGACACACACACACAGACAGACACACTAAGAGACACACACACACACACAGAGACACGTGCACACACACACACACAGAGACACGTGCACACACACACACACACAATAAGACACAGACAGACACACTAAGAGACACACACACACAGACACGTGCACACACACACACACACAGACACGTGCACACACACATAAATAATAAAGTCTTATAGCAGTTTCAGGTTCAAGTTACTTATATTTATTTATTCATCAGCAGACGTTAATATTGTTGTTCAATAAATAAATCATCGGCTGCTTCAGTTACAGCTTCAAGTTTCCAACGTGTTTTCAAAAGTAAACAAACGTTGACATGAAGGTGATTTGAATCAAACTGTGTTTTCAAGAGTAAACCAGAGAACTAGGAGTAGAACAAACAACCTGCAGAAGTTCCCGGGAAGCAAACCCACAACCTTCTTGTTGCCAGGAAGCTACGCTAACCACTATGCTAACCATCACGCTAACCACTACGCTAACCAATGAGGTAACCACTACGCTAACCAATGAGGTAACCACTACGCTAACCACTAAGCTAACCACTACGCTAACCACTAAGCTAACCACTACGCTAACCACTACGCTAACCACTACGCTAACCACTAAGCTAACCACTACGCTAACCACTAAGCTAACCACTACGCTAACCACTACGCTAACCACTAAGGTAACCGCTACGCTAACCACTAAGCTAACCACTACGCCACCGTGAGTCCTAATGGAAAATGTGAATAAACATTATTAATAACGACTGATACTTTAAATCAACAGGAGATCCAGATGGACGCTGCAGTGACTTGAATGATGAAGCTACGATGCTAACATATGAAGCTAACGTCATCATTTAACACATGTTTTTGTCTTTTCCTGCAGATTAATTCTGAAACATTGAGAATAATGTTCATGTTTCTTCTCCTTCTTCTCCTCCTCCTTCTCCTTCTTCTCTTTCATCATCCCCTTCTTCTTTTCCTTCATCTCCTTCATCTCCTTCTCCTCCTCCTTCATCTCTTTCATGTCCTCCTTATTCTCCTTCATCTCCTTCTTCTCCTTCTCCTTCATCTCCTTCATCTTCTCCTTAATCTCCTTCTTCTTTTACTTCTTCTCCCTCTTCTCCTTCATCTCCTTCTAATTCTCCTTCATCTCCTTCTTCTCCTTCATCTCCTTCTTCTCCTTCATCTCCTTCTCCTCTCTTGATCTCCTCCTACATCTCCTTCTTCTCCTCCTCCTCGCATCTTATTCTTCTCCTTCATCTCCTTCATCTCCTCCTTTTCTTCTTTTCCTTCATCTCTCCTTTTTCCTTTTCCTTCATATCCTCCTTCTTCTCCTTCTCCTTCATCTCCTTCATCTCCTCCTCCTTCTTGTCCTTCATCTCCTTCATCTCCTCCTTCTTCTCCTTCTCCTTCATCTTCTTCTCCTTCATCTCATTCTCCTCCTTCTTCTCCTTCATCTCCTCGACTCCTCCTCTCCTTTTTCTCCTTCATATCCTCCTTCTTCTCCCTCTCCTTCATCTCCTTCATCTTCTTCTCCTTCATCTCCTTCTCCTCCTTCTTATCCTTCATCTCCTCAGGACTTCTCCTTCTTCTTTTCCTCCTTCATCTCCTTCATCTTTTTCTCCTTCATCTCCTTCTCCTCCTTCTTATCCTTCATCTCCTCAGGACTTCTCCTTCTTCTTCTCCTCCTTCATCTCCTTCTTCTCCTCCTTCTCTCACCTCCTTCATCTTGCTCCTTCTACTTATTCTCCCTCTTCTCCTTCATCCTCTTCATCTCCTCCTTCTTCTCCTTCATCTCCTCCTGCTCGCACCTTATTCTTCTCCCTCATCTCCTTCATCTCCTTCATCTCCTTCTTCTCCTTCTTCTCCTCCTCCTCGCACCTTATTCTTCTCCTTCATCTCCTTCATCTCCTCCTTCTTCTACTTCTTTTCCTTCATCGCCTTCTTTTCCTTTTCCTTCATATCCTCCTTCTTCTCTTTCTCCTTCATCTCCTTCATCTCCTCCTCCTTCTTGTCCTTCATCTCCTTCATCTCCTCCTTCTTCTCCTTCTCCTTCATCTCCTTCATCTTCTTCTCCTTCATCTCGTTCTCCTCCTTCTTATCCTTCATCTCCTCAGGACTTCTCCTTCTTCTTTTCCTCCTTCATCTCCTTCATCTTTTTCTCCTTCATCTCCTTCTCCTCCTTCTTATCCTTCATCTCCTCAGGACTTCTCCTTCTTCTTCTCCTTCTCTCTTCATCTCCTCCTTCTTCTCCCTCCTTCATCTCCTTCTTCTCCTCCTTCTCCTTCACCTCCTTCATCTCCTCCTCCTTCTTGTCCTTCATCTCTTCCTCTTCTCCTTCATCCTCCTTCATCTCCCTCTCTTCTTCTCCTTCATCTCGTTCTCCTCCTTCTTATCCTTCATCTCCTCAGGACTTCTCCTTCTTCTTCTCCTCCTTCATCTCCTTCATCTTCTTCTCCTTCATCTCCTTCTTCTCCTCCTCATCTCATCTTCATCTCTCCTTCATCCTCCTTCATCTTCTCCTTCATCTCTCCTTCTTCTCCTCCTTCTTTTCCTCTTCATCTCCTCCTTCATTCTTCTTCTCCTTCATCTCATCTCCTCCTTCTTCTCCTTCATCTTCTCCTCTCCTCCTTCATCTTCTCCTCCTCCTCCTCCTCCTTCTTCTCCTTCATCTCCTTCTTCTCCTTCATCTCCTTCATCTTCTCCTCCTTCTCCTTCATCTTCTCCTTCATCTCCTTCATCTCCTTCATCTCCTTCTCTCCTTCATCTTCTCTCCTTCATCTCATTCCTTCATCTCCTTCATCTCCTCCTCCTCTATCTTCTTCTCTTTTCCTTCTTCCTCCTTCATCTCCTTCATCTCCTTCATCTCCTTCTCTCTCTTCTCCTTCTTCTCCTTCTTCTCCTTCATCTCCTTCTTCTTCTCCTTCATCTCCTCCTCCTCCTCCCTCCTTCTCCTTCATCTCCTCAGGACTTCTCCTCCTCTCTACAGGAACAGCCTCATTAGCTGCTGAGCTAGCACTCGGCCTCCATTGTGAGGAGTCCAAACACCAGGTCCTCTCCAGCCGAGCGCCTCCACTTCAGACCCTCGCAGCAAATCCTCCTTCCAGGCTCTGCAGCTGCCGGCGCTGCCAGAGACACTCAGTGGTGTCATTCTATCCGGCCCTCCAGGAGGAAACAGGCCTGTTTTGTGCTCCTCGCCTCTGATACGACTCCAGAAATGGAAATGAAGCCACGGATCTCCATTAGGAGGGGCAGGTGTCTGCGGAGAGCCAGGTGAAGGAGCCGCTCCTCCGCCGAGAGGCGGCGGCGCCGGATTGGATCGCCGGGCTTTGGTTCTGGTGACGCGAGCCTTCCCATTGGCCCCCGCGGGCCCTCCTCGCCCTCGGCTCTTAATTGCCCATGTAATGAGCCGCCCTGAAAGGATCACTTGTGTGGAGGCACTTGAAGACCCGGTGCGTCGGGGGCACCTCCTGCAGACCCTCATCTCCAGGGAATACATTTGGGATGATGTTTTTTCTATGAAGGGCACAGACCTGGTCCACGCATCTGTTCTGGTCGCATCAGACCCTCACGTCTCCCCCTGAGGAACCCTTTGTCTCCTGATTATTCATCACAGAGACGTGGCCTTCGCTTTGAAACCTGTGGAGGTGGAGGAGGTGGAGGAGGTGCAGGAGGTGCAGGAGGTGGAGGAGGTGCAGGAGGTGGAGGGAGGTGGAGAGGTGAGGAGTGCAGGAGGGGGTGGGGCAGGAGGTGAGGAGGTGCAGGAGGTGGAGGAGGTGCAGGAGGTGCAGGAGGTGGAGGAGGTGCAGGAGGTGGAGGAGGTGGAGGAGGTGCAGGAGGTGCAGGAGGTGGAGGAGGTGGAGGAGGAGGAGGTGGAGGAGGTGGAGGAGGAGGAGGTGGAGGAGGTGGAGGAGGTGCAGGAGGTGGAGGAGGTGCAGGAGGTGGAGGAGGTGGAGGAGGTGCAGGAGGTGGAGGGAGGAGGTGCAGGAGGTGGAGGAGGTGGAGGAGGAGGGAGGAGGTGGAGGAGGAGGAGGTGGAGGGGGGGGAGGTGAGTGAGGGAGGTGGAGGAGGTGGAGGGAGGAGGTGCAGGAGGTGCAGGAGGTGGAGGAGGTGGAGGAGGTGGAGGAGGTGCAGGAGGTGCAGGAGGAGGAGGAGGAGGTGCAGGAGGCTCACGTGACCCGTGAAGCACCAGAAGATCCTGGAGCGCACACCTGGTGTTCCTCGTCCTCGATCGTTCAACACGTCTATCGTCAATAATCTCGTTAACGTTCAGGTGTCACATCTTTTCATGGTTAATATATATATATATATATATATATATATATATATATATATATATATATATATGTTCGTTCATAAGTCACGTCTGGTTAAAAATAAATGGTTCATTGTTGCATAAATAATCATAAAAACATGTAATAAAAAGTGTCAACAAAGAGTTTTTTACAGTTAAAATCTGTTTAAAAACAGGAAATTGATGGAAAAAAGTCAAAATAAATAAAGAGAAAAAAAATTAAAATAAATCAATTTAAAAAACATTTAATACTATTTTATACTCAGGGTTGTGTCACAGCAGAGGAGTCTGGTTCTGCTCAAGGTTTTTGCCTCAAAAAATTGAAACTAAACTGAAGCTAAACTGATGCCAAACTGAAGCTAAACTGAAGCTGAACTGAAGGTAAACTGAAGCCAAATTGAAGCTAAACTGAAGCTAAACTGAAGTTAAACTGAAGCAAAACTGAAGCCAAACTGAAGTTAAACTGAAGCTAAACTGAAGCAAAACTGAAGCTAAACTGAAGGCAAACTGAAGCTAAACTGATGCTAAACTGAAGCTAAATTGAAGTTAAACTGAAGCTAAACTGAAGCAAAACTGAAGCCAAAGTTAAGCTAAATTGAAGCTAAACTGAAGCTAAACTGAAGGTAAACTGAAGTTAAACTGAAGCTAAACTGAAGCTAAACTGAAGCAAAACTGAAGCCAAACTGAAGCAAAACTGAAGCTAAACTGATGCTAAACTGAAGCTGAACTGAAGGTAAACTGAAGCCAAACTGAAGCTAAACTGAAGCTAAACTGAAGCAAAACTGAAGCCAAACTGAAGCAAAACTGAAGCAAAACTGAAGCTAAACTGATGCTAAACTGAAGCTAAACTGAAGTTAAACTGAAGCTAAACTGAAGCCAAACTGAAGCTAAACTGAAGCTAAACTGAAGCTAAACTGAAGCTGAACTGAAGCTAAACTGAAGCCAAACTGAAGCTAAACTGATGCTAAACTGAAGCTAAACTGAAGCTAAACTGAAGCTAAACTGATGCTAAACTGAAGCTAAACTGAAGTTAAACTGAAGCTAAACTGAAGCAAAACTGAAGCCGAACTGAAGCAAAACTGAAGCTAAACTGATGCTAAACTGAAGCTGAACTGAAGGTAAACTGAAGCCAAACTGAAGCTAAACTGAAGCTAAACTGAAGCAAAACTGAAGCCAAACTGAAGCAAAACTGAAGCCAAACTGAAGCAAAACTGAAGCTAAACTGAAGCTAAACTGAAGCTAAACTGAAGCAAAACTGAAGCCAAACTGAAGCAAAACTGAAGCTAAACTGAAGCTAAACTGAAGCTGAAGTGAAGGTAAACTGAAGCCAAACTGAAGCTAAACTGAAGCTAAACTGATGCTAAACTGAGGCTAAACTGAAGCTACATGTCTCGAGAAAACAATCATTTTACCATAAAACAACACAACAACAGTAATAACACAATGAAACACAACTTAATAAATTGTTTTTGGAGAAAAGTGTCAAGTGTCGATGATAGTGTTCAACGACTGGTTACTAAAAAGTAGTAGAAGAAGAGTCGGTTCATTTCCTGTAAGTGTTTGTTTTGAGACGGTACTACAATGTTGAAAGTAAGTGTCTTACAATGTTCTGTAAACAGTACACACTTGAACACACCATTGGTCTTTTCATCATTTCAATATTTATTCAATAAGTGATTTGAACTTATTTAAAACATTATTTTATTTTATTGTTTTTTAGATTTTAACACAAATAAATAAATTATAAAAACAAGTAATATTTCTTGTCAAATGATGTATTTTTTCAGTTGCATTAGAACGAAACTAAACACACTTTAGATTTGAATAAAAATGGATTATAGTTCAAATACATTTCTAGTCTGCAGTCCTGACTCTACCGCATGTATCAGCCCCGTCAGTACCTTCTGATCCTCCTGGGATTTAAGAAAATAAAAGGTTTAAAGACTGAAAACATACTCAGGTGTAGAAGATTTAGTTTCTCTGGTTCTTCTTCAACATCTGCTGCAGAAGATCAACTTGTTGCACAAATACTTTCAGACACGACAATAGTCTGACGACCACAACAACCAATGTGTATGTCTGGAGCAGGACCAGGACCAGAACTGCAGTACCAACATGAAAACTTCTCAACAGCTAGTATTCTCCTCCCAGCATCAACCTCTGGTTTCTCCGTCACTGAGACGTCCAAGGAAATCAAATCTGCTATAAAAAAAAAGGAAAAAAATCCAGGAAGTGAGGAAACAGGAAGTGAGGAAACAGGAAGTGAGGAAACAGAAAGTGAGGAAACAGGAAGTGAGGAAACAGGAAGTGAGGAAACAGAAAGTGAGGAAACAGAAAGTGAGGAAACAGGAAGTGAGGAAACAGGAAGTGAGGAAACAGGAAGGGAGGAAACAGGAAGTGAGGAAACAGGAAGTGAGGAAACAGAAAGTGAGGAAACAGGAAGTGAGGAAACAGGAAGTGAGGAAACAGGAAGTGAGGAAACAGAAAGTGAGGAAACAGGAAGTGAGGAAACAGGAAGGGAGGAAACAGGAAGTGAGGAAACAGGAAGTGAGGAAACAGAAAGTGAGGAAACAGGAAGTGAGGAAACAGGAAGTGAGGAAACAGGAAGTGAGGAAACAGGAAGGGAGGAAACAGGAAGTGAGGAAACAGGAAGTGAGGAAACAGAAAGTGAGGAAACAGGAAGGGAGGAAACAGGAAGTGAGGAAACAGGAAGTGAGGAAACAGGAAGTGAAGAAACAGGAAGTGAGGAAACAGGAAGGGAGGAAACAGGAAGTGAGGAAACAGGAAGTGAGGAAACAGGAAGTGAGGAAACAGGAAGTGAGGAAACAGAAAGTGAGGAAACAGGAAGTGAGGAAACAGGAAGTGAGGAAACAGGAAGTGAGGAAACAGGAAGTGAGGAAACAGGAAGTGAGGAAACAGGAAGTGAGGAAACAGGAAGGGAGGAAACAGGAAGTGAGGAAACAGGAAGTGAGGAAACAGGTGTCTCAAGTGTCTCACCTGAAACAAGCAGGTGTCGCTATAAAACACATATTGAGATGTGACTGATTGTTGAAGGTTTTTGTCATATATACATATACTTGTTTTTATATACTGTAGATACTTTGATTTTGTACATGTTAAAGAAATGGAAACATGTTGATGAACAGTTTTGATGCATTAATTAAACATTTCATTAATTTAATAGTATTTAAAAGGCAACAGATTTGAGAAAAAAAGTTTCATTTACATAATCTGTCCTTTATTTAAAAATAATTTATTGTTTTTTTTATCATATGTTTGTTTTTTCTGTCGAATTGACAAGTAAAAAGTCTGAAAAAATCAAGAAAGTTGATTCAAGTTAAGACAGAAACTAAAATAACTTGTAATATTTTAATACACATTTGTCCAAACATCAGCTTTAAACGCTGCTGGAGTCACTGTATCCTCTCGTCCTCAGTCATCGCCGGGATGATGTGACGTCATGACTTCTGCCATCCAGTCTATATTCATTTGTATTTCTCTTGTCAGTGAGTTTATTATATTTCCACGTGTTTTTAAATGTTAATTCACTAATAAATTGCTTAAAAAGTCACGTTTGAGTTGAAGACACTCTGAAGGTGGACCTGGTGAGTCCAGACCTCCTGGTCTCTGGTCCAGGTGAAGGTTCTCTCCATGGTTCCAGACTCTGCTTCTCTTCTCACGCTGTTAGCGGTAAAACATTAGCCGTGATCCTTGCGAGGAACAAATAGAGGATCTGTTGTGTTGAGTGTCTCGGGCCGAGGGTTAATGATCCTCCGGGGGTTCAGGGGTTCTGCCGCTCCGACAGATGTGCCGGGACTTTAATGTGGTTATCAAATCCAGTGCCCTCTGAGCCCCGGGAGCCCTTTGTCCGAGGGTGCATTCCAGGGCCTCGCCGTGGCGACGAGGCATCCCAGGGGCCAAGCCGGGCCCCCCGCCGAGCCTTCCAGCGGCCCCTCAGAGCTGACAGTTAGAGCTGCCCCTGCTCCACTGAACCCCCTCTTCTGATCCCTGGTGTCATGAAGTCATCCTGCGTCCCACACTGTCACACACTAACACACACTGTCACACACTAACACACACTAACACACACTGTCACACACTCTCACACTAACACACACTGTCACACACTAACACACACTAACACACACTAACACACACTAACACACACTAACACACACTGTCACACACTCTACACACTAACACACACTGTCACACACTGTCACACACTAACACACACTAACACACACTGTCACACACTCTCACACTAACACACACTGTCCCACACTGTCACACACTAACACACACTAACACACACTGTCACACACTAACACACACTGTCACACACTAACACACACTAACACACTAACACACTGTCACACACACACTATCACACAACACACACTGTCACACACTACTCACACTACACACACTAACACACACTGTCACACACTAACACACACTGTCACACACTAACACACACTGTCACACACTAACACACACTGTCACACACTAACACACTAACACACACTAACACACACTGTCACACACTATCACACACTCTAACACACACTGTCACACACTAACACACACTGTCACACTAACACACACTGTCACACACTAACACACACTAACACACACTAACACACACTAACACACACTGTCACACACTGTCACACACTAACACACACTGTCACACACTAACACACACTGTCACACACTAACACACACTGTCACACACTAACACACTGTCACACACTGTCACACACTAACACACACTAACACACACTGTCACACACTAGTCACACACTGTCACACACTAACACACTAACACACACTGTCACACACTAGTCACACACTAGTCACACACTGTCACACACTGTCACACACTAGTCACACACTGTCACACACTATACACACTAGTCACACACTGTCACACACTAGTCACACACTAGTCACACACTGTCACACACTGTCACACACTAGTAACACACTAGTCACACACTAGTCACACACTAGTCACACACTCAACTAACACACACTAGTCACACACACACACTGTCACACACTGTCACACTAGTCACACACTGTCACACACTAGTCACACACTAGTCACACACTAGTCACACACTGTCACACACTATCACACACTAGTCACACACTAGTCACACACTGTCACACACTAGTAACACACACTAGCTGTGGCACACACTGTCACACACTAGACACACACTGTCACACACTAGTCACACACTAGACACACTAGACACACACTAGAGCACACACTGTCACACACTAGTCACACACTGTCACACACTGTCACACACTAGTCACACACTGTCACACACTAGTCACACACTAGTCACACACTAGTCACACACTGTCACACACTAACACACTGTCACACACTGTCACACACTAGACACACACTGTCACACACTAGTCACACTAACACACACTGTCACACACTAGACACACACTGTCACACACTTGTCACACTATCACACACTATCACACACTAGTCACACACTGTCACACTAACTAGTCACACACTGTCACACACTAGACACACACTGTCACACACTTCACACTAACACACACTATCACACACTGTCACACACTCAGACACACACTAACACACACTAGCACACACACTGTCACACACTAGTAACACACTAGTAACACACTAGTCACACACTAGTCACACACTGTCACACACTAGTCACACACTATCATACACTAGGACACACACTAGTCACACACTGTCACACACTAGTACACACTAACACACTAGTACACACACTAGTACACACACTGTCACACACTAGTAACACACACTGTCACACACTACACACACTAGTCACACACTAGTCACACACTAGTCACACACTAGTCACACACTAGTCACACACTGTCACACACTTACACACACTGTCACACACTAGTCACACACTAGTCACACACTAGTCACACACTACAACACACTGTCACACACTCTCACACTGTCACACACTAGTCACACACTGTCACACACTAACACACACTAACACACTAACACACACTGTCACACACTAACACACACTGTCACACACTAACACACACTGTCACACACTAACACACACTGTCACACACTCTCACACTAACACACACTAACACACACTGTCACACACTAACACACACTAACACACTAACACACTAACACACACTGTCACACACTAACACACACTGTCACACACTAGACACACACTAGTCACACACCACACACTGTCACACATCTTGACACACTAGACACACACTAGTAACACACACTGTCACACACTAACACACACTAACACACTAACACACTAACACACACTGTCACACACTAACACACACTGTCACACACTAACACACACTGTCACACACTCTCACACTAACACACACTGTCACACACTAGACACACACTAGACACACACTAACACACACTAGAGCACACACTAGACACACACTGTCACACACTAACACACACTGTCACACACTAACACACACTGTCACACACTCTCACACTAACACACACTGTCACACACTAACACACACTAACACACACTAACACACACTAACACACTAACACACACTAACACACACTAACACACACTAACACACAGTAACACACTAACACACACTAACACACACTGTCACACACTAACACACACTAACACACTCTCACACACTCTCACACTAACACACACTGTCACACACTAACACACACTAACACACACTAACACACACTAACACACAGTAACACACTAACACACACTGTCACACACTAACAAACACTAACACACTAACACACATTTTTTATTGTTTATGAAAAATTGCTGGCTATTGGTAAAAAACAATTTCCCAAAGGAGACCTCCTGAGGGATCAATAAAGTTTTACCTTACCTTACCTTACCTTACCTTACACTGTCACACACTAGTCACACACTAGTCACACACTAGTAACACACTAGTAACACACTAGTAACACACTAGTAACACACTAGTAACACACTAGTCACACACTAGTAACACACTAGTAACACACTAGTAACACACTAGTAACACACTAGTCACACACTAGTCACACACTGGTCGCACTGCCCTCACTAATGCTCACTCACTCATCATGTTGTCGTCTTTAACTCTAACTTATCTTAACTTAACTTTCAATATGAAGAACAAACAATAAAACCTTTTTTAAATACTTTTGTGCCTCAGATCGTGTTTGATTTAAGTTACGACTTAAAACACAATATAATGACATGTTTGTGTGAACTTTAGACACTTTTAGTGTTGATGTTGTTGCTACAGTTCCAACCGTTTTAGAAATTGTTTGATTATAGTTGAAAATTATTTGATTATAGTTGAAAATTGTTTGATTATAGTTGAAAATTGTTTGATTATAGTTTAAAATAGTTTGATTATAGTTGAAAATAGTTTGATTATAGTTGAAAATTGTTTGATTATAGTTTAAAATAGTTTGATTATAGTTGAAAATAGTTTGATTATAGTTGAAAATTGTTTGATTATAGTTGAAAATTGTTTGATTATAGTTTAAAATAGTTTGATTATAGTTGAAAATAGTTTGATTATAGTTGAAAATTGTTTGATTAAAGTTGAAAATTGTTTGATTATAGTTGAAAATTGTTTGATTATAGTTGAAAATTGTTTGATTTTAGTTGAAAATTGTTTGATTATAGTTGAAAATTGTTTGATTATAGTTGAAAATTGTTTGATTATAGTTGAAAATTGTTTGATTTTAGTTGAAAATTGTTCGATTTTAGTTGAAAATTGTTTGATTATAGTTGAAAATTGTTTGATTATAGTTGAAAATTGTTTGATTTTAGTTGAAAATTGTTTGATTATAGTTGAAAATTGTTTGATTTTAGTTGAAAATTGTTTGATTATAGTTGAAAACTGTTTGATTATAGTTGAAATTGTTTGATTATAGTTGAAAATTGTTTGATTGTAGTTGAAAATTGTTTGATTATAGTTGAAAATTGTTTGATTATAGTTGAAAATTGTTTGATTTTAGTTGAAAATTGTTTGATTTTAGTTGAAAATTGTTTGATTATAGTTGAAAATTGTTGGATTTTAGTTTAATTTTTTTTTATTATATTTGAAAATAACATTTAACAATTTATGTTTGATGCTTATTGTAGTGATTATATATGTATGTATATATATATATATATATATATATCTATATATATATATTGACGGCTCATAGACATTCACACATTATTATATATTCTGCTCGCGCTGCTACAAGAAGCTCATTAGTCGACTCTTGTCAACAACACGCGTCTCATTGTAAGACATGAAGTGTGTGAAGGTGTTGAAAACATCTCTAATAGGTCACGGGGTCGACCCGGGCTCCCCCCCCACGTACAGTATCTGCGGCGGCAGCTGCTGGATTGTTTGTACACAGATGCTTGAGGATAATTACCTGCAGCTGCAGTGCGAGGTCGCCGCGCTTTCTTCCTCTTCTTCGCCTCGTCCTGACGACTCGTGTCGTCATGTGAGCGCCGGCGACTCAATTAAGGATCTCGACGCTCCAGGCCTGTAACCGCCGCCCTGGACCCGCATCTCCGGGGACCAGTGTTTGTGTTGCAGCATATGGTCCCCGAGCCCCGCGGCCCCGGGGCCTCCTCTGTTTAACCACCGTCCCGACGCCTGTAATTGAAACAATTTGTGGAGGGAAAAGAGTGAGGCGTCGACGTTGAGGCGAATAAATGAGTCGAGGACGCGACGCTTATCACGACACCAGTCATTTTTCAAGCGCGGTTATGAAGTCGCGGCGCGAAGAAGATGGATGGACGACCATTACGGCGCTAAAGAGCTCGAGCTGTTACTGCACTTTATTAACCCCTGCTTTATTTAAAAGTTACTCAACAGTATTTTAATTTAGTCTCTTTTATCAATACAACGACCCGTAGATGTTTATATTTACATAAATTGTTTTGAACACAAACACAAGAGAGAAACAGCTGTTAGCATTTAGCATTTTAGAAAGTCAGATGTGTAATAATGATTAAATATTAGTGGCAGATTTTAAGTGTTTTATATTTATTTACTTAAGTTAAATTAGGTTTAATTCACGTAAAAGTACAAATAGTTGAATTAAAAAACGATTGGATTTGCAAACCTCAGTGTTTTAGCTTAGCAACGTTAGCTTCTTTTTGTAAACAAGTGTCAATTATTTAAGATAAAATCATAATTATATAACAAATTTTAATTTAATTGATATTTAATTTGATATTGACCTTTATTTTGTGTTCACTCAGACTTTTTCTAGGAATATTATTTATCACTCAAATAATTAATAGAAAATATATTAATAGAAGTGTAAAATAGTTATATAAAAACGTTTTGATTTGCAATTAGCTTAGCAACATTAGCTTCTTTTTGTATATAATATACATTTTATGTTAAATAAAGATCAGCTTCATTTAACAATGTCTTATTCAAATAAACTAATTTTAACAAACACAAACAAAGTGTTTGAAAAAATACTTTATTGACATTGTAAGCAAGAGAAACAACTTGTGATATTTAATTGATATTTAATTTGATAATGATCTTTATTTTCTGTTCACTCAGACTTTTTCCAGGAATATTATTTATCACTAAAATAATGAATATAAAAGATATTGATAAAAGTGTAAAATAGTTAAATATAAAACGTTTCGATTTGCAGTTAGCTTAGCAATATTAGCTTCTTTCTGCTAGTCACACTTTAAAATGTAATATTAATTTGCTGTTAAATAACCACCTTAATAATACCTTCTTTAAACAATTTATAACTATTTTTTACTTCATTTTTCTATCACATTTAAAATGTAATATACATTTTATGTTAAATAAAGATCAGCTTCATTTAAACAAGTGTCAATTATTCAAGATAAAAGCATAATTATATAATAAAAACAAACAAGTTATTTGAAAAAATACTTTATTGACATTGTAAGCAAACAGAGAAAAACACACAACTGTGTGAATATTTAATTGATTATATTTATTTCATTTGATATTGATCTTTATTTGGGTTCACTCAGACTTTTTCCAGGAATATTATTTATTTATCTAAAATAATGAATATAAAAGATATTGATAAAAGTGTAAAATAGTTAAATATAAAACGTTTCGATTTGCAGTTAGCTTAGCAATATTAGCTTCTTTCTGCTGTAATATTAAAATGTAATGTTAATTTGCTGTTAAATGACCAGCTTGAATGAATCACCTTCATTTAAACAAGTGTCAATTATTCAAGATAAAAGCATAATTATATAACAAAAACAAGTTGTTTGAAAATAACTTTATTGACATTGTAAGCGAACAGAGAAAAACACAACTATGTCAGTATTTAATGCATATCTTGAATAATTTTCATTCGCGTTTATGTATATAATCTTTGAACTTGTGTTCACTCAGACTTTTATTATTGATCACTAAAACAATGGCTATAAAAGATATTGATAAAAGAGTACAATAGTTAAATATAAAAAAATTCGATTAACAATTAGCTTAGCAATTTTAGCTTCTTTTTGCTAGTCACACTTTTATATACTATATTCATCTTATCAGAAATATTGATCACCTTAAATAAAACAAGTGTTAATTATTATAAAGATAACGTTTTTTTTTAATAACTTAATATCGTTTTTCTCAGTATTTCCTAAAGACACATGAATATTTCTGAGTATTTCATTGATATCATGAATACTATGATGGGATGTCGCGGTTCTTCGTAAACTGTCGTTTCCACAGGAAGATGAAATACGAGTCAAAGCTCTTCTGCGGCGACTTCATGCATCAGGACGATGAAACAATGATCTGCTGCTCAATTAAGTGTGTAACCATTAAGATGTGAAGGACCTGCTTTGATGGATGAAGCTAATGATGCGAGTCATTCGATCCATCCAGCGTGAGAATCAGAAATATGAGCCAAAACCTTGATGGACGACGGCGACTGTAATTACAAGTGTAACGACATCGCGGCGCAGAATAATGGAGGAAAAGTTTGTTTTCGCTGTTAACGTATCAGATGAACGTGAGTCTTGGATGTTCCTCCTGTTCCTCCTGTTCCTCACTGTTCCTCCATGTTCCTCCATGTTCCTCCATGTTCCTCCATGTTCCTCCATGTTCCTCCTGTTCCTCCTGTTCCTCCATGTTCCTCCTGTTCCTCAATGTTCCTCCATGTTCCTCCATGTTCCTCCATGTTCCTCCATGTTCCTCCTGTTCCTCCATGTTCCTCCTGTTCCTCAATGTTCCTCCATGTTCCTCCATGTTCCTCCATGTTCCTCCTGTTCCTCCTGTTCCTCAATGTTCCTCCATGTTCCTCCTGTTCCTCCATGTTCCTCCATGTTCCTCCATGTTCCTCCATGTTCCTCCATGTTCCTCCTGTTCCTCAATGTTCCTCCATGTTCCTCCTGTTCCTCCTGTTCCTCCATGTTCCTCCATGTTCCTCCATGTTCCTCAATGTTCCTCCATGTTCCTCCATGTTCCTCCATGTTCCTCCATGTTCTTCCTTGTGCCTCCATGTTCCTCCATGTTCATCCTGTTCTTCCTGTTCCTCAATGTTCCTCCATGTTCCTCCATGTTCCTCCATGTTCCTCCATGTTCCTCCATGTTCCTCCTTGTTCCTCCATGTTCCTCCATGTTCCTCCTTGTGTCACCATGTTCCTTCATGTTCCTCCATTTTCCTCCAAGTTCCTCCATGTTCCTCCATGTTCATCCTTGTTCCGCCATGTTCTTCCTTGTTCCTCCATGTTCCTCCATGTTCCTCAACGTTCCTACATGTTCCTTCATGTTCCTCCATTTTCCTCCTGTTCCTCCATCTTCCTCCATGTTCCATGTTCCTCCACGTTCCTCCATGTTCCTCCTTGTTCCTCCATGTTCTTTCATGTTCCTCCATGTTCCTCCATGTTCCTCCATGTTCCTCCATGTTCCTCCATGTTCCTCCATGTTCCTCCATGTTCCTCCATGTTCCTCCATGTTCCTCCATGTTCCATGTTCCTCCATGTTCCTCCACGTTCCTCCATGTTCCTCCATGTTCCTCCATGTTCCTCCATGTTCCTCCATGTGCCTCCATGTTCCTCAATGTTCCTCCATGTTCCTCCATGTTCCTCCATGTTCCTCCATGTTCCTCCATGCTCCTCCATGTTCCTCCATGTTCCTCCATGTTCCTCCATGTTCCTCCATGCTCCTCCATGTTCCTCCATGTTCCTCCATGCTCCTCCATGTTCCTCCATGTTCCTCCATGTTCCTCCATGTTCCTCCATGTTCCTCCATGCTCCTCCATGTTCCTCCATGTTCCTCCATGCTCCTCCATGTGCCTCCATGTGCCTCTATGTTCCTCAATGTTCCTCCATGTTCATCCATGTTCCTCCATGCTCCTCCATGTTCCTCCATGTTCCTCCATGTTCCATGTTCCTCCATGTTCCTTCATGTTCCTCCATTTTCCTCCATGTTCCTCCATGTTCCTCCATGTTCCTTCATGTTCCTCCATTTTCCTCCATGTTCCTCCATGTTCCTCCATGCTCCTCCATGTTCCTCCATGCTCCTCCATGTTCCTTCATGTTCCTCCATTTTCCTCCATGTTCCTCCATGTTCCTCCATGTTCCTTCATGTTCCTCCATTTTCCTCCATGTTCCTCCATGTTTCTCCATGTTCCTCCATGTTCCTCCATGCTCCTCCATGTTCCTCCATGCTCCTCCATGTTCCTCCATGTTCCTCCATGCTCCTCCATGTGCCTCCATGTGCCTCTATGTTCCTCAATGTTCCTCCATGTTCCTCCATGTTCCTCCATGTTCCTCCATGTTCCTCCATGTTCCTCCATGTTCCTCCATGTTCCATGTTCCTCCATGTTCCTTCATGTTCCTCCATTTTCCTCCATGTTCCTCCATGTTCCTCCATGTTCCTCCATGCTCCTCCATGTTTCCTCAGCACCAGCCTGGACGGCGGCGTCTCTTTCTCTTCCGTCCATGTTGTCAACGTGTCGCAGGATAATTGAAGCGATCCTGGTCTAAAGGATCTATTTATACGCAGCATAATTCCCGGGTATTCAGGCTTTATCCTGGTGTCAGACGCACACAAAGACACAATAAGGTCAATATAATGAAAGCAACACAACAAGATGGTTTCGCTCGCAGGATAAAAAGTGCACATTGTTTGCTCTTGTGCAGAGTTTGACAATAAAAAACAAGTGCGTCTCATAATCTTCAGATTATTCTTGTTTAAACATCCATTTAAAATGTTTACTTGATTTATATGTTTAACCTTGAGATTGATCTGAAAATGTTTATATTAATATTTATTTTCTATGTTATCACAATATGTCAATACACATAAAAACATTTTATTTATTTTTAAATAGTAAAATCTGTCAAGAATTAAATCTTTTACAACTTTCATGTCAATATACATCAACATTTTTAATACTTGAAATACAAATACATATTATACTTATAATATTCATCATACTTTATTAACTGTTACATTGTATTATTGGTGAGAAAGTAAAAAAGTAAGTGTTTTATTTAAAAACACGTTTTCAAAAAAGTTGAAAACGTGTTTTTAAACATTTATAAACAAAATTACCCAAAATTAGTGTTTTTATATTTTACAAATGTGACTTTATTTATATCCATGTTTTCCACCTTGAGATTGATCTGAAAATGTAAATAATGTATGTTATTAATATTTATTTTCTATTTTATTACAAATATGTCCATGAACTTTACACAAAAAGACATTTTATTTATTAGTAAAAATGATCAAGAATTAAGTCTTTCACAACTTTCACGTCAATATACATCAACATTGTTAATAATTGAAATAAAAATACTTATTATATTGTGATACTTTATTAACTGTTACATTGTATTGTTGGTGAGAAAATGAAAAAAGTAAGTGTTTTATTTAAAATCAAGTTTTCAAAATAAAATAAAATGTAAGTGTTTCTAAACATTTATAAACAAAATTAGTGTTTTTATGTTTTACAAATGTGAACTTATTTATATCCATGTTTCATACTTGAAATAAAAATACTCATGATATTAATAATATTGTGATAATTTATACTTTATGTGATACATAGAATTAATGTACATAAAAAAGTATAAATATTAATATGAATAAGTTAAAAATAGTGCAGAATAGTTATATGATAATAATATATAATACTAATAGTTAGATAGTTTAAATAGTAAATAAATAATGTTTTAAATATTGCACAGCTCGTGTTATATTGTAATATCATATTATTGTTGGTAAGAAAGTAAAAAAGTAAGTGTATTATTTAAAAAGAAGTTTTCAAAATGAAATGTAAGTTAAAAAAGTGTTTCTAAACAAAACGATCCAATATTAGTGTTTTTATATTTTACAAACGTGACTTTATTACATTAAACAATATATTTATTTATTTTAATTTATTGACACAAAGACGGTAGTTATCGAGGAATAAAATCTCTTTTTTCAAAGCTTTAAAATCTGTTTATTTTTTCCTCTCTTTCTCGTCTTTTGTGCGTCGAGTGTTGAAGTTTCGTCCCTGAAGTGTTTAAGATTTTAAGTCTCGTCGCGTCAAAAACTCCCACTTCTGCCGTGAGGCGTTTGACAAATGCTGCGTTTCCAACAAACCCATATCATTCTGCTTGACTTTCCTCGCCGCCTGAATCCAGTTATTGATTGCCCGTTCGGTTTCACTGGGAAAAAGGTGGATAAAGGGAGGTTTTCACTTCCTCAATTGGATGTGACAGCTCCCTAACAAGAAGAATGGCCGGCGTCCATTCACAGGCAAATCAAGCTAATCCAGCGTAGCCTCCGCCGCTCAATGGAGAAGTCACAGTCTTCCCGACCATTCCATCACTCGCCTCCGAGCTGCACTCGCCAGATCCACCCTTTGTTCCCCACTTTCACTCGCGGTGAGACGCAGAGAAAACAACCTCCGTTAAAACAAACATGTGAAGTGCTTTAGAATCTTCGTTTGATCTTCGACTGACGAGAAGAAAGAGTTTCAATTAAAATGTGACGTTGATTATTAAAAATCTAAAGGTTTCAGGAAATTCAATTTAGCGACAACTTTACTGTTGAGACGAACAAAACCGTGTGAATGTTTTTAATTTAAAAAAAAGTTTTTGTCAAAATACGAGAATCTGATGTTAAATTAACTTTTTTATAAACAAATTTACTCAGAAAAGAAAAAGAAAATTGTGTATATAATAATAATAATGAGAATACATTGCAGTTGCACTTTTCCGACACCAGGGGGCGAAAATCACCATTTAATAAAAACTACTTTTAGGGCCTTTAAGCTCTTTTTTCACATAGTTTTTTTAATTTTCTTTTCAATCTTTTTTTAAACAAAAACTTTAGTAAACACAAATATCTTAAAAACAATATGATAAGTAACTTGATAATGTGTAGTTGTAATAGTTAAATAACCGATAATTGACAAAACATGAAAACATAATATGAAATTAACTTTTTTTTAATTAATTAATTTTTTAATTAAACAAATGTACACAGAAAAAAGGAGACGTTACTACATTGTAGTTACACTGATCAGACACCAGGGGAAAAATTCCTTTTTAAAAATACTTTTAAGTAATTTTAATTAATTAATTTAGTTTTCTTTAGTTTTTCAATTTTCTTTCAATTTATTTTATTAATTTATACAGAGCAGGAAATTGTAAAACAAAATCCAACATAACATTAACTAGTTTGGTAAACATAGAAATAAATTGAACATTGCAG
The DNA here is from genome assembly GCA_016630915.1 of Callionymus lyra. Classification (NCBI taxonomy): domain Eukaryota; kingdom Metazoa; phylum Chordata; class Actinopteri; order Syngnathiformes; family Callionymidae; genus Callionymus; species Callionymus lyra. The sequence goes on from JACEEU010000687.1 coordinate 24,212,726, forward strand.
TTACACTATCACAACACTAGGGGGTGAGACTCCTCATTCTTATAAATTACTGATTGAGTCTTTCAAGCATCAAAATAGTTCTTTAGCTTTCTTTGAATTTATTTTGAAAGACGAGAAAAGTGTTTTACTTCAAGTTTTATCCTGAAAAAAACAAATGAAAGCGTCTTTATGTTTTAGAAGAATACACTATTATTACAAACATTTACTACAAAATTCACTTTTTAACTCTTTTTTAAAAACAGGTTTTAATTTGGATCAGAAAACTTTTGCTGTAAAAACAACAGGATTTATTGTTTTTATTCAAATGATAACATGGAGTAACAAATACAATACAATAAATACACAAGATTAAATAGATGTATTTAAACAAATAAAATAACGAAAGTGATAATATCTCGGTTCTGTTCGGTACTTTCTGTCAGAACCATCTCGTGGATCCAGATTCTTCAGTCATTACACGACCGAACACCAGCAGCTGCTGCAGAGTGTGCGGTTGTGTTGTTAGTGTTGTGTGTTTGCTCGTGGTTTTCTCTGGCAGGTGACGACTTGAGTCACTCGCCGAGCCGTCGCACAATCATCAGTGTGTTGGATTAACTGTGTCATGGTGGGAGGAGCCACGAGCGCAGGTGTGTTGTTGTGTTGTTGTTGTTGTGTTGTTGTTGTTGTTGTGTTGTTGTTGTTGTGTTGGAGATTTAGTCGATATGTTGAAGTTTGTGTTGATTTAAAACCTTCTCTTTCATCTCGGATCAATAAATCTGGATTATTGATCATTGATCTTCGGCTTCACTCACTCGAGAGTCTTTGTACATAAGAGTGTAAATCAAGACAAACTGAGGTTCTTGGCAGAGGTCTGCGCTCACTGAGTGCTTTGATGTAAACTGAGGATTTGAATCAAAATTAAACTGATTTTCAAGTCAGTTTGTTTTTTTCTCCTCGTGTTCGTGTGAGTTTACTCCGGTTTCCTCCCACAGAGGTAAAGAGTTTGTGGTGAAGAACTGTCTGTAAACTGGGGGTCCCTCGCCTCTCACCCTGAGTGGCTGGGACAGACGACAGCAATCATCAATACATTTATTTTTATATTTCGTCTTTAAAATACTTTTATACTTTTTAGACGGTTCAATAATGTCATCATTTATTTAAAACAACTGTTAAATACTACCTTAAATACATGACATTTAAAAACTACTGTTAAATACTACCTTAAATACATGACATTTAAAAAACTACTGTTAAACTACCTTAAATACATGACATTTAAAAAACTAATGTTATACTACCTTAAATACATGACATTTAAAAACTACTGTTAAAAAACTACCTTAAATACATGATACTTAAAAAACAACTGTTAAAAAACTACCTTAAATACATGACATTTAAAAAACTAATGTTAAAAAACTACCTTAAATACATGACATTAAAAAACAACTGTTAAAAAACTACCTTAAATACATGATACTTAAAAAACAACTGTTAAAAAACTACCTTAAATACATGACATTTAAAAAACTAATGTTAAACTACCTTAAATACATCATACTTAAAAAACAACTGTTAAAAAACTACCTTAAATACATGATACTTAAAAAACAACTGTTAAAAAACTATCTTAAATACATGACATTTAAAAACTACTGTTAAAAAACTACCTTAAAAACATGACATTTAAAAAACAACTGTTAAAAAACTACCTTAAATACATGACATTTAAAAACTACTGTTAAAAAACTACCTTAAATACATGACATTTAAAAAACTAATGTTAAACTACCTT